>CAJPEX010004522.1:0-15697 GCA_905338405.1 Notodromas monacha | reverse complement strand
ATGAGCACAGTCTGTCTTGGTGAGAATATTTTTTTGTGGTTTTCTTTGTAACAATTTCCTGTTGAAAAATGCGTATCATACGCATTTCTGCATTATAATCAATCCTATCCAGGCGTAACTTGAGTTACGCCTGGATAAATACCTAGCTGTAACTAGAGGGCGTTTTGAAACGCCTATAAGGTATGCATTAACTAAAATCCCAAGTAGGCGTAACATGGAGAGGTTTGAAATGCGTAGCATTTTTGGCTAGAAATGCGTATAAAACGCATTTTGAAACGCCCAAATTATTTGCTGGGTTGAAAATAAAGCAAAGGAAAAAAAAATTGAAGAAAACAATCCTAGTCCTACGTACAGTATTGTACTTGGAAAAGGTCGACGCTTTGAAGATGCCCTCCAAATTAAATACTGTATACAAATGTCCTCTGAACTTGAACTCTGCCAATTGCAGTTGCGCATGGCTAATTTTTCCCAGGGATTCAAAACAAAAACAAAAATCTGTGTTTGCGGAATGAAAACCATCTCGCAAATTATCTCTCAGATTTTGAACTATGTTCTATTCCGCATAAGAAAAAGTTTTTCTAGTTCTGCATTTTTTGAATCATTTATTTGACGCTTGTAAAGTCTCTTGTTTTCATTGGTATAATCATTCAAGACGCAATACGTAGAGTTCATTACATTCAAAAGAATTCTTAAGCAAAGAAAAAAATTCCGAACAAATTAGGCAAAAATGGGCTGAAAACACCTTTTTTCTGCTTATATACTGCCGTAATAAGAACATCACAGGTCAGAAGAACACCCTTGGCGCTCTGGTTGAAAAAGTTCCACAAGTTCTCTTTTGCATGCTCCCCTGAAAAACAACACGATGCGTGAAGGTGTCTCTCTTTTTCTCCTTACTGTCATTCTCATGATTTGTTTTTTATTTTTTGCTTATGATTCGTTTTCTGATGCACTTGCACGTCGTCAGCATTCGAACTCGTGGAACTGAAAACACCAGAGTTAGTTATCATATCTGTTGGGTTTGTCTTCGGTGTGTGGATAACCAGAAATTGCCTGAGACACTCAGAGCGAATGAAACGTCGACGGTTGGCGACGGGTTCGATTGATACGAAGATGAATTCGGTAGAATACCCGGGTTCTTGTTTCCATCTTCTGACACAAAATCTTGTCTCAGGCTGTGCCGCATATATCATTGTCAGAGCCTCGGAGGAAGGAGATATTCAGGGAATCTGTTTTTCTTGGAAAAATGGAATATTTCATAAATAAATATACAGCACTATTATTTCTCTTTTTATAAGATAAAAATGTTCTCGTTCCTTGAATGTTTGGAGACAGCTAAGAAATTTCCTTCTCGGCGGATTGAAGTTTTTCTCTAATACAAAAGCGATGACAAGATATTTTGAAGTAGATTGACTGAATTTCGAGTATTGCTTTTCGCTTAAGTTGTCTAGCTTTTATTTGTCGTTGTAACTTGTCAGTGAAGCATCTGATTGGATACATAACATACATACATACATACATACATGTCATAACTAAAAATGACTGGAATTAAAATATTTTCAAGAAATCCGAAGTTCTTTTGTTTTTCCTTCAGTTAGACGAATGTATAAAACTTACTGTAGGTCTGTTCCTAGTCTGAAACTTTCCAGGAAATGAACTAGCCTTGAAAACTGTCGACACAATTTTTTGAATTCTTGAAAACGGAATTTTTCATTTGGAGAAAACGTCTTAAGTTAAGGCTTAGAAGACATGTTCATCATTTGTCTGCCGTGTTTTCTGCGACTCTTTTCATTTGATATGTAAATGTGTCGAAATCACATAAAAATGAGGTAATCTTCATTTGAGCAAAGAATCCTCGAATTTTCGAGAAGGACACCGGCATGTCACCGGAAGCTGGCAGGAGTTGGAGAATGGAATTTTCTTCCAGAATTCGTTGCATTATTCGTATGTGCAGTCTGTTTTTAGAGGAGACTTTTCCGCCTGATCCGGGTTTATTCAAATCGAACGATCTCCGGATCTAGGTTTTCTTCTTCCCTCAAAGTGCAGGAAGAGATGCATCATGTTCTATTTAGCTCAGTCTGTTTCTCGTTGGTTTTGGGATAAGGCTTCTCCGCAGATGGAGAATTTTATTGCCCCGCATCCATGCAGGATCTCACGATGATATATGGATTTCAGAGTAAATCGCGGCAAATTTCAGCGTAAACTGACGGTGGAATAACTTCATCAAGGTACGCCTGCGCGATATCGATCAATTTCTTTTTGATTGAAATACAGTGTACTCAACATTAAAATTGGCCCTGGTATGTCCTTCGATATTGTTCAATGGGACCTGAGAAACCTTGCCTGGAAGTCCTTCTTTGGATACACTTTTGATGAGGATACGTATTTTCGAAACAGTGGATCGTGCTTTCCAAAGTATAGTAAATTTCATTACAACGAATCTCGTTATAGCGAATGGATGCACGCAAATATTTTTTTTTCGGCAAGTGTTTGCTGATGGACACAATGTTATTTTAATTTAGTTTTAACGAATTCGCATTTACAATCCAACACTTTGAGGTCCCAGATCTTTTCTGTAACGAGATTCTACCGTACTACAATTTGCAGGAAGAAATACATAGGGCACTAATCGAAATATTCTCCAGAATTTTGTATTGGTGAAGTACTTAAATCGAGCATCATATTTAAACAAAGTTTTTTCTGAAACGTCATATGAGGGTTGTTTCATAAGTACATCTTGCGACTATTTCAAATAGATCAAGGTTCGGTCAATGAAATTTTTTTTTTTACTCGCATAACCTCGTCACGCAACAATAACACTTCAGTGCTGTCCAACATACTCTCTGCCAATCTCAACGCACTTTTTCATGCAATAAATCTAATGATCAAAACAGTTGGGTCAGTTCAGTCTGAACTTGATTTCCGCCACAGTATGCGGAACTGAACGGAAGTGATGCCGCGTGACAGGGTTATGTGAGTAACAAAAAATTTTAATTGACCAAACTACGTCTATTTGAAATAGTCGCAAGCAGACTTGAAAGAACCCTTGTATATGACTCGTAGATACATACATTTGAGAATAATTTCCACATCAATCACCTCTGATATACAATGAAGTTTTAAAATTTTTGTAATACGTTCAAAAAATTTGCCTACTTGACGCGAAAATTAACATCTAATTTCTTTTTGGTTTTGAGTTAAGTTTCCATGTCCGAATTCACGCAATTTCAATGCAGAAGAATCGTCGACCTCCGTGAGAGTTGCATATTTTCTTCATGTCTTTATCCAGCAATCGTATTTATGTTGAAATTTGTGTTTTTCTCAAAAATCCGAACTGCGAGAAAAGTGGAAAGAATAACGCAGTGAAATTCATGGATTGAGGATTTTCTGTATATCGTAGTAATTAATCTCTGTCTACAACCTTGGCTACAATATTCCTCGCTGTAAGATATACCTTTGACATCCGTGCTCGGCTTAAACGAAGCATGAACCCCAGTTGATGTGCAGATCTCAAATCCAGAATCTCCATTCGCATTAACATTTCAGAATATTGGCACTGCGCGCCAACAACATTCGGAAGAATCGTTTCCGTCGCAAAAAGAGTCTTGATGGAGTTATAAAGCACTCAGGTGAAACTGCTTTCATTGCTTCGGTAAGGAAGAAAAATAGCTCGAGCGTCATTCATGGAAAGTCCTGCATTCAGGGAAAAATCTTCATCAGCTGTCTTTGGTTTCGAAAAAAGAAAACGTGCCACGGCAAAGACATTTCCCAGACCTCGGTGATATGTTGGCACTGAATGGAGACCCTGCAATAAACTGCACAGTATTCTGTCTCCCGGAGCAAAATACGGCCCTGCAGGATACTTTTCTTCGGAAGTCAATGATTTCTCTGAGGATAAAAGTCGTTTTGTCCGTTTCATATCCATGTTCGTCATAAATTGCCCTCAAGCTTCTTTCTTGTTATAAAATGCAGATATGGAAAAAATCCTTCAACATTTGAAAGTGCATAAGTGGAATCCTGCCACTTGGAAAATATCTGAACGATAAAGGAGCAAAAGAAAAAGTAGCAGGTATAGTGGACATGATTGGCCTGAGTAGAAGAAAAGAAAGTAAATAATCAAATTAAAAATACCGCACAAATCCTTGCACGAATCATTGGGAAGGGATTACAGGTGTGCTATATACAACCAAATTAAAGGGGTCAGAACATTTTCGATTTTTGAGTGAATTTTGTTGTGGAAAATCCCTATAACATGGGCAGAGAACCTTATAAGGCTAATAAAAATTTATCGTACAGAAAATCACTTTAGAGAAAAGTATTTTAGAGCGCTCCACAAGAAATCCGGTGAGAAGAATCTCATTGCTGAAATATCCAGTAGACCCAAAAATCTTGCTGGTCTGCAATCTAAAACCTTGGCTACAACATCTTTTTTCTGAATAACTAAATGTGTTCGTTTTGCAGGGTTTCATCCCCATGTTACGTATTGCACTGTACTCTAAAAAAATTCTGTGGATACATTTACTTGGTCCCTGGAATTATTTTGCAATTCTTTTCACAAATGTATTTCAATGCAATGCATTTTTCTGCTCCCTTGAATTTAGTTGTAGAGAAAGTCCACATACATGATATTTGATGAGACTAGAGGCAGAAATTAAAGAATAATAATCCTTCTCAGCCTTGTGCTCTTCAACTTGCGTCAATACGTTATCTCTCTTTTCGGACTGTTACTTGATTCTGGATTCCGTCGGTTTTCACGGACAATAGTTTTTTTTTTTTACTTTATATACGCAAAGAATTTCATTATATATTTTTGTAGCAGCTATAACGATGTGGATGTTGGAAAAGGTTCATTCGGGTTCAGAGTAGCAAGATTTCCTGGTGAGCTGCAAGGATGAACGCGTCGAGCAGCAGCAGACCAGTGGGGAATAAGGGGGTAAGCAGTCGAGGTTTTCCTTGAGCGGAAATTTTTGTGAGCTGGAGTTTCATTGTGCCGTTTATTTATTTATCTTTCTCCCAAGCCAGTCATCTCATTCCCGCGATATATGGAAACTGTGCCGGAATAAGCCCGGCGACGAAGACATAGCCACACCGCCGGCGGATAATCCCGGATTTCGCCGGGGCCCCGTCGTCGACCCGCCGTGAATAACGATTCGCGACCTCTTTTCAAGCCTCCCTGGGCCTTGGGTCAATTCCTGGAGGAGCAAAACTCGGGACGAATTCTTCCTTGATGAATTGGTGGACTCACTTTGGTCCAGGAGAAAATTGCATTCCGAAGGACGCGCATGGCATGGGGAAGTAGCCTTTCTTGGGCCAATAAAAATCCTCATACAGGTGGTA
Organism: Notodromas monacha; assembly: GCA_905338405.1. Lineage (NCBI taxonomy): Eukaryota > Metazoa > Arthropoda > Ostracoda > Podocopida > Cyprididae > Notodromas > Notodromas monacha. Next base: position 10,363 of record CAJPEX010004522.1, on the reverse strand, counting down.
CCTTGCTGCAATTGAACCTCGGGCAATTCAACAATCCCACAATTCATTGGTTACATTTGCAGGAAGGTTTCAATTCAAAGTCTGCCCACAGTTTGACCTGCTTTGGCCATTTTTTTTATTTTTTCCAATGATATTTCTCAATTTATTGCAAATAATTGTTTTGCACTTTGACTGTTCTGCAATTTGACCCTAGTCCTGCAATGGATTAGGGTAAAATGGTGAGGTACCACCTGTATAGTAAAATGGTTGTAGACAGGATCATTATAAAGACAGAGAGAGAGAGACTCCACCTCTGTAGCTCTCTGCATGATTCATTACAGGAAAATAATGAAACAATTTTTGCCTGTTCTTGAAGAAGTACAGTATTTTCTGGAATCAAAATTCTGAGCGCTTAAAAATTGTTTCCGGAGGATGCTCCGATTTTTCAATTTCAGACATCTTTTCCAATTCAGGAATCAGGAGCACCAAAGTAGGAAACAAATTACTGCATCAATGATTACCTATATCCTGAATGACTTTTGCAAGCGTCCAAAAATGCAGTACATGAAAGTTCATTCAAATTTTTTTTTTCAAGTCTTGTTTATTATCGGTGTATTCATGAGTTCGGCACAGCATTTCGAGAAAATAATTATTTCGGAGAAAAATGTTGTCGCTAATGTTTCTTCCGAAGTTTTATCTAATGTACTTGGAAATCATGACCAGATTTTTGCTAACAGCATGTCAGGGAAAGTCCGTGAATATTTCGAAGTTCGCTTCTTGACTGTTCAGGGGAACTAGCAAATTTGTGAATCGAAAGTCTATAATATTTCTGGCATTATAAAATCATGTCCTTGCTATTTTCATTAGTTCATCCCAAAAGCGATTGAGGAAATAAGAAATTAACGTTTGATTAAAAAAGACGCTGGATGCAGGTATGAGAAAATCTGTCTGAAAGCCCACGCCGAATATATATGTACTTCCAAATATGTTTCATGTGAGAAAATCACGAAGGACGCTACTGAGGTTTCTTTATGTGTGTTGTACTTGATGCTTCTTTGTTATACAATATATAAAAAGCTTTCCAACAGAAAATGCATGAATTACTGTATTTAATTTTCGTATTCAAACTTGGAGCCCTAAAAAAACGGTGGATGGCACACATTACTCTTGTATAGGAGCTGGCCATGAAAAGATAAATACTGTACTGTAGTAGTTCAGCATCACACGAAGTATCGCGTCGCATTCATTATTTGGCTATTTCTCAATCTCATGTTGTTAAGTGATTGACATCCTCGAATTGTTGTCGGACTTTTCTTGCAATTTCTTTTTCCCACCGGAAGAGTCTTGATTTTTTCTTTTTGCACGTCCCCGGGTCTTTTCTTCAAGGACCCAACTGCCACGTTGCGTCGTCGCCCATCAATTCACATCACACACGGTGATGACTGTGCTCGGGAAGGGGTTTTTTTGTTCAGAGCCCTGGAACTCGATTTCCACCGGAAGACTGCTCCTCGGATCCGTCGAGCTGTGCCAAAGCCGTTTTTTTTTCAGCCCCCACAGACAGCGTGGGTTTTAGCCTCTGGAAGAAGCGACAGCCGGGCCTAATTTCGCCAACATTCAGCGCGAAAGTTTTCCGCCACATTGTTTTCGCTTTCGCGAGGATCAGCGGATCCGTCCAGTGGAGGAGCGACGAGGGGTTTCGCCAAGTTTTGCGGGTGCTGATGGCCGAGACGATCGACGGACCAGAGTTTTATTCCGTCTCGTTCCGCAAGCACAGACATGCCACACTTGAGGTCCTGAATGCTTGGATAAGTGTTTCTGTGTTGGTCTATTTACAATATTCGTATTTTTATTTATTGCGTGACGGTCGTTTACGAAGAGTTGAGGAGATGCACTTTTTTGTATATTGATTTGCAGTCCCTTCATGACATCTGCAGTCCATTCATCGTCTGTGCTTTTTATCAGCTCCACTGGGAATGAGAAAAATACTTGACAGAAACTGTGCTATAATGCCTATAATCAAGGATTCGTTTCATTGCCGTTTCAAAAATTTTAACGGGTATCAAATTAGGAATCATGAGAAAATGTTCTTCGAATCATAAGGTAATGAGTATGTTTCTTGCATCTTGCAGCGAAGGTAAGGAGAAGCCTTTTTTTTAATGTTCCACTTCTTTGTGTTATGAATAGTTTTATATGGTTTTTACCTTTTGAAATCCTATTTTGTCTTGTGAAATATTTATTTTTTGGTACAATATAAGGAGGAATAAGAACCTCTGATTTGAATATGTATGTATCCTGTCATTCCCGAAATAGATTAGTTTTATTCATCCCTTCTCCCCTTTTTCCATTCTGAATTTTGTTAGATTTCGAATGAACATGTCATATAGAATCTTTTGAGCAATTCCAGATTGATGATTATGCTTTAAATGTTTGTTTTCATATTTTGTGGATTGAAATCAGCAGCGCTTGATATTGGTCCACATTTTGGGTCTAAAGATATCGTTGTAGCACAGTGAATCCAACATTAACGTTCAGGTTTACGTTCCAAGTTTCCTCTAATATACAATGTTAAATTCGAGACAGTTTTAGGCTTCATTCTTCATTTCAATTAGGCCAGAAATGCAAGTTAAGCGGCTCATACCTGTACAGTATTTTGATTCAAAACGGATTCGAATTTTCTGACCATTAAAGTAAGGAATATTTCTTCTGTCTGTGCGAGAGCATGTATAATCATCCATTCACATGGAGAGTATATACTTTTTGAAATTGAAAATGATTATCCAAATTGATCATATGGGATATTTTGTGAAACAGTTTATGTCAAATATACGGGTTGGGCCGGAAAAGTTAACCAAAGTTTGAATTAGCATATCTCCTTGGAAAATTAAGCTACAACGATGAAGAAATAACAAATGAAAGCTTATTCAATTCTCTCTCAAAATTGATTTTGTTCGTTAGTCCCAAGTGTCATGGTCACAAAAACCATTTGAATGAAAACTTTAAAAAAAAATGTTGTTGTGCAACTCTTCCTGCTAAGCTGCTGTCTTGAAAACCTCCAAATATTTCCTTAATATTATGACAACGCATATCAGTGCACCAGAAATACAATTTAAGATAATGCAGACAGAAAAATAGGCCCATAAAAACCCACCCATCAGGTGAAATCCAGAAGGAAATACAAAAATCATCATGCCCATGCACAAAAAAAAAAAAAACCAGCACTGAGGAACTCACGCCAACAGACAACAACCCAATCATCTCACTGAACATACCTAAAACTCCTGCCATTGTCCAGAGAGTGAGAGAAAAAAAAATCCTCACTGGACGCAGTTAAATTTCCGACTCATCAACTTTTCAACGTTGCACACTGGCAAAGGTATGATGGATTTGCTGGTTAAATTTCTGCTACCCACTCGTCCATACAAACAGCCCTGGAGAACAAGAACTATGACATTTCCTACGTTGGAAAACTTGGAATGACAAAACCAAACCTTGTGCTCCGCTTGGATTTGTATTAATTCCTGGGGAGCTTTGCTGTTTCATTCACACCCTGCTTACACACTACAGGTTCTAAATTTCGAAAATTGCTCCCCTATTTCCAGCAAACATTCAAATTTTTATTCACTCCCTGTATATTGCGCACATGATCAGTGAGAGATCCCGTTTACAACGTATTGAAACTGATAATCTTCTGGGCGTAGGTTTAGTTGTGATTTACTCCTACTCTGGACAGCTATCAGAACATGTTCATGTAGGTTATCTTCCTGGGCAGTACCATCTTTCGGAACTGGGAGGAGGCGATATTTTCTTTCATCAACCTCCATCAAGAACGAAAAGGACACATCCGTTGCCTCGCTTTTGTTCATCCCATAAACTTCGTTTTGTCACAACATCCTCCTGAAAATGAAACTAGCTCGAAAAAGGGCGAAACCTGAGAAAGTTTCCCTCAAGTGCCCACTTGGACCCGAGCCAAGACGTGAAATCATCTCGTCGCAAGAAGAAGAGGAGGAACGTTGTGATCTCACTGAGAAGGATATCTCACCCTTGAATACAACCATGCCCACCTTTTCATGCGAAGGGGGAAGAAATATGAATTTCTGAAGAAATCATCTGGCCCAGTGTTGACCCAGACTGTGAGATACGAACCCACGTTGCATCCGGATGAAGTCATCACTCACCGGGCCGCCGCCCCGTCATTGTTCTGAATTGCTGCCAAAACTTGATAACCCACCAGGGGCCTCTTCTTTATCAGTCCCCCCCATTTGGTTCTAGTGGCTTTTCTGGATGGATTCCCAGTCCCAGTCATTCCCGTTTACCGAGTGATTCACTCTAACCAAACGTCAGGTTTGGGAATTCTGAATGATGATTCATCCTCTCTATAGCAATGGTATGGAGACTGATGAAGGTCCTTTCCAAAACGTTGTTACTTGCATAACAGCAGGTGGTGTCCGAAACAAGTACTGAAGAGCAGAAATCAATCAGTACATCACTGAAAGATTTTCAAGTCTTCTGATCACTAGGTTTCCTAACATCAGAAGAAGGTGTGACTATTAATTTAAAATTAATTTATTACTTCTGATGGCTGTACTTTGATTTATTTTCAGTAACTTAGCTAGGGATTTTTTTGGTTATGTTCGGTTGGATTGGATTTGTTATGGTTGGTTATGTGTTTCAACATTGTTGCTATGTGATGCTACATGCTAGTATTCCCTTGGTATATGATACTATAACTCTGTTATAAGAAACTCATGGCAGATCAATCAAACGTTCATTGGAACATTCAGGAGTGAAGCCAGAAAATGTTTTTAAAATGTTCTGTCTGTGAGTGCTGAAAAACTCAGAATTTTTACCCATGGCCTGAATTGGGAGGAAGTCCAGTTTGTTTTTTGTCCTGCAGAAAATTTTTCATGAAAAAAAGAAAAATTCCTCACTGGTTGGCTTCTTTTGCTTCATTCCTCACGTAAGATTAGCATTGATGATTCCTCAAAACACAAGGATTTTTAGGAAATGGATTTTTCCAATGAGGGCTTCCCAATCCAGGGACATTTTAGTGACATATTGGTTCAAACTGATATGTTCCTGGTTTTGGATAAATCCTGAGTACGACAATTGCAGTGGGATGGAAAAGAGGTTGTTGCCAATAGAGGGTCAAGCATTCAGGAGAGTGTCTAAATGGGACGGTACCGGGTCAGCCGCCAGCAGTTCAATTCATGGTCACGCACCCGACAGCCGTCAAATGCCGGTCCCTCCAACCACCAGCCAGGGCAGTGCTTGGTCTCTCCAATCCCCAGCCCACCAAACCGCGGTCCAGTCACCTGATTGTCGAGGAACCTCAACAATTGGGTGACTAGGATCCCATTGATTCTAAAATCCTGGTTGCAGTGTCTTTCCAGTCTTTGGGGGAGCAGAATGGTTTCCTGCAACAGATAATTTTTTTGCACAAAATTGCATCTTGTAACAATTTTTGCAAAAAGAAAAAACTCATCAATCCCAACCTAAACTAACCTAACATAACCTAAACTAACCTAACCTAACCTAAACTTACCTAACCTAAATTAAACCAACATAAATTGAACTAACCTAACATTGCCGAAATTTTGCACAAAGAAAATCATCTGTGGCAGGAAACCATTCTGATCTTCAAACACTGCAAAACAGGATTTTAGAATCAATGGGATCCTAGTCACCCGATTGTTGGGGTGCCCCGACAATCGGGTGACCGGACCGCGGTTTGGTGGGCTGGGGATTGGACCCAGCAAATAATTTTGACGTTGCAAAGTGCGTTGGGAGGGTTGGCGTTTCTCAACGCTTTGCCAGACCCTTGCCAACGCCATTCCCTTAGTGGCTGCAATTGTCCGCCTGCCCCTGCGTCAACGGTTTTGAACGCCGTTGCCAACGGTATGAGAGTGCATTAGCTAACGTCTGCCTCAACGTTCAGGGCAGACCCGTTAAGTGGCAACCAAGATGACGTTTTTGCAACGTTCATGCCAAAACAGCATTGCATACTGCTGGCAAGGCGTTTTGAAACGTCCAATTTATTTGCTGGGCAGACAACCACCGAAGCATCTCACTGAACATACCTAAAATTCTGCCATTGTCCAGAGAGTAGTGAGAGAAAAAAATCCTCACTGGGAGCAGTGAAATTTCCCACTCATCAACTTTTCCACAGTGCACACTGGCGAATGTATGATGGATTTGCTGGTTAACTTTCTGCAACCCACTTATCCATACAAACAGCCCTGGAGAACAAGAACTATGAGTTTTCCAAAGTGGGAAAACTTGGAATGACAAAACCAAGCCTTGTGCTTTGCTTGGATTTGTATTTATTCCTGCTGGGGAGCTTTGCTGTTTCATTCACACCCTGCTTACACACTACAGGTTCTAAATTTCGAAAATTGCTCCCCTATTTCCAGCAAACATTCAAATTTTTATCCACTCCCTGCATATTGCGCACATGATCAGTGAGAGATCCCGTTTACAATGTATTAAAACTGACAATCTTCTGGGCATAGGTTTAGTTGTGATTTACTCTTACTCTGGACAGCTATCAGAACATGTTCATGTAGGTTATCTTCCTGGGCAGTACCATCTTTCGGAACTGGGAGGAGGCGATATTTTCTTTTATCAACCTCCATCAAGAACGAAAAGGACACATCCGTTGCCTCGCTTTTGTTCATCCCATAAACTTCGTTTTGTCACAACATCCTCCTGAAAATGAAACGAGCTCGAAAAAGGGCGAAACCTGAGAAAGTTTCCCTCAAGTGCCCACTTGGACCCGAGCCAAGAAGTGAAATCATCTCGTCGCAAGAAGAAGAGGAGGAACGTTGTGATCTCTCTGAGAAGGATATCCCACCCTTGAATACAACCATGCCCACCTTTTCATGCGAAGGGGGAAGAAATATGAATTTCTGAAGAAATCATCTGGCCCAGTGTTGACCCAGACTGTGAGATACGAACCCACGTTGCATCCGGATGAAGTCATCACTCACCGGGCCGCCGCCCCGTCATTGTTCTGAATTGCTGCCAAAACTTGATAACCCACCAGGGGCCTCTTCTTTATCAGTCCCCCCATTTGGTTTTAGTGGCTTTCCTGGATGGATTCCCAGTCATTCCCGTTTACCGAGTGATTCACTCTAACCAAACGTCAGGTTGGGGAATTCTGAATGATGGTTCATACTCTCTATAGCAATGGTATGGAGACTGATGGAGGTCCTTTCCAAAACGTTGTTACTTGCATAACAGCAGGTGGTGTCCGAAACAAGTACTGAGGAGCAGAAATCAATCAGTACATCACTGAAAGATTTTCAAGTCTTCAGATCACTAGGTTTCCTAACATCAGAAGAAGGTGTGACTATTAATTTAAAATTAATTTATTACTTCTGATGGCTGTACTTTGATTTATTTTCAGTAATTTAGCTAGGGATTTTTTTGGTTATGTTTGGTTGGATTGGATTTTTTATGGCTGGTTATGTGTTTCAGCATTGTTGTTATGTGATGCTACATGCTAGTATTCCTTTGGTATATGATACTATAGCTCTGTTATAAGAAAATCATGGCAGATCAATCAAACGTTCATTGGAACATTCAGGAGTGAAGCCAGAAAATGTTCTGCCTGTGAGTGCTGAAAAAATCAAGATTTTTACCCATGGCCTAAATTGGGAGGAAGTCCAGTTTGTTTTTTTGTCCTGCAGAACATTTTTCATGAAAAAAAAGAAAAATTCCTCACTGGTTGGCTTCTTTTGCTGCATTCCTCACATAAGATTAGCATTGATGATTTCTCAAAACACAAGGATTTTCAGGATATGGATTTTTCCAATGAGGGCTTCCCAATCCAGGGACATTTTAGTGACCTATTGGTTCAAACTGATATGTTCCTGGTTTTGGATAAATCCTGACGACAATTGCAGTGGGATGGAAAAGAGGTTGTTGTCAACAGAGGGTAGAGCTGTCAGGAGAGTGTCTAAATGAAACAGTTACTGCAGTTAGTATGAATACAACAGTGAGTGTCACCAACAGAACTTGAAATTTTCTTATACCCAACATCCATGCTGTAAGAACTGAACTATGAATGGCTAAGGATTCTCAAAACTTATTAAAATATGTTGGTATCTTGAAGAACCAGAAGAAAGTATCAAGCTTTATTGGATATTTGCTCAGCAAAGATTCTTGCCAAATCTGTCAATGGATTCAAAATAATTTTGGAACAGGCTGAACATCTTGTGCTTTAATTTGTACTGAATTATGGCCAGCTTTGATGAGATTCTCGTCATTCTTAGAGAATCAAAATGATGGAAATCTGTTATTTATCCAGTTATATTGTACAATTAGGTATCCTCATTTGATTTATATTCAGGGAATGATTTGTTGATAAGTCAGAATATGAGAAGTGAATAGTTGCGTTTGAGGAAAGGGGAGGGGCATTTTGCGAACCTTTCGAATGCTGAATATTAGCAAATAAAGCTTGTATATGAGTGGATCAATCATTACTGTTTATACTTACTAGGATTATTTCTCTTGCATTGGATGCTTTAAGTTTCAAAGTTTCTCCTTATCTCGACTTTCTCATCTTTTGATATGTGATCTCCTTTTACAGCTTTATAATTTTGAACTTTCTTTTTCCTAGCTTGATTTTCAAACGTTGACGAAAGCTTCGCTTGAATATTTTCTGACAAATGAAAAAAATACCGTAAAAATTTTTCCAAATCGAAAGGAGAATTAAACAAAAATTAATGGGCAAATTTCACCTTGCGTGCAACATGAATTTTCCTCAGGATATCCACAGGGAAGTCAAGGGATATTCGCTGATTTTCTGATCACCAGGAACTTTAGAAGTGGCCATCGTATCACAACTCACTTTGTCAATGCGGTCATCGGTACTAGAGCCCAGATATTTCGGTGGGAACTGACTGATATTGTTCTCTTCCATCCCGACTATCCACCTTTGTTAGATGTCGGACAGAAGTGTGGTCGTAACCCGGGTGCTTCAGGATAAGTGGGTAAGCGCGTTTTTTCTGCCTTTCATGAAGGGAAAAAATGGGAAACGTCAGGGATGATTTGCTCCAGAACCCCAGTCGCGCTATATCCATCCAGTAAAGCCCGGAATTTAGGCAGGTATTATTCGTCTATCGCTAGGTTATCGCCAAAATACAGTAGATTATAAAAATATGATTTCGATGCATGATCTTTCCTCTACTACTATATAAGGGAAAAAAGCTAGATCTTGTATGTGTTTCACATAAGTTTTAAAGAATATCGAAAACGGAAGAAGGGATGATAATGTGTTCCAGGAATCCATGGACATTTGTAAGTCAGATGTACCGTATATACTAATGGCATTCAATGGAGTTTTCTTTTTCAACAGCTGAAATCTGCAACAAATTCATATCATCATTGTTTGCACTTGTCACTCGAATCATCATGCCATCAAGTCAGGGCCGTTTTACTGTTTTCATTTTGTTGTATCGCAGATGAAGGAAATCTAATCCCATATTGTACGGATTACGCTAACGAAACTTACATGAAATTTTTTTTAAATGTTAACGAATTTTCTGCTGGTCCAGATCTCGAATTACTCTGACGCTTCCTGGCAGAAACCTACGATTGCAAATATAAATATTGAAACCGCAGTATTGCACTATTGACGGTACAAATGACTGGATGGATGCCAGCCAAAACTGTCGGCACAACAGAATTCTTCGTGTGGAGAGATTAGAGTAATATTATTAAGATGAAATTATTCAATCACATCCACTTCCTTCCAGGTCAGTTATTTCATTAAATGAGCGCATTCAGAAATCACATGTTACACGCGGAACGGAATGCTACGCGCATCGCAGTTGAACATTTAGAGTGACATCTACTTTGTGAAGGTTTCAACAACTGCACGGGTTTTTCAGTTCGATTGCCCTGGTGAGAGTCCCATCATCAGCGTCTGTTCTGTAAACTTCTGCACATCAAACGCCATATTTGGGCGAATAAGCTGTCGGACCTAATTGCCCAATAATTTGTTCCATATCCGAATGTTACGGCGATTCGGCCTTGCATTTCATACAAAGCCACTTCTACATACTGTAATCAGGAACAGATGCACGTTTGTCTTCGACGAAACTTGGATATCAAATTTTGTCTCTATTGCGGGCACAATCTTGTCTGAGAGAAGAGGGCAGCTTTTAAATATTTTTCTGTGTCAACAGTAGCGTCTTGTTTGGTTGCGTTTTATAGATATTCACAAACTGGGTATTGTTTTTCAGACTTGCATTTGCCTGATACAAATTAGTGTAACCCAGAAACTGATTTCCTTCTTTATTATTTTCCCCTCTCTTATTTGGGTTGAAATCTCTTCTACAAGGTTTTCGGTTCCTTGCAGCTGTTCCCTCTTGTTTTGGTT
>CAJPEX010004521.1:0-21205 GCA_905338405.1 Notodromas monacha | reverse complement strand
AAACAGGCTGCTTTTCAAACAAAAACATCTCCTACATGAAAGGTTTGTAAAACTTCGTTGAGGATTCCATCAACACTGAAAGTTCCTTCAATTTCCGACAAGAAAAATATTGAATGCTAGTCTACAGAAAATCTTTCTTGAGGATTTAATTTACTTTTTTTTTTTGGTTCATATATTGCAGTAATAACCAGACATATAAATGACGATCCGCTTATTTGACATAAAATGTCAACGTTCGGTTATATTAAACTTTTGAAGCGATTTCTCGATATGTCATCGTCAGATCAGTATAGTCAACTTTTTACCCCATTTTCAAATGCTTGATGCTTAGATTCGTGTAAACCAAATGCATTACCAAGATATTTTTCGATGTAATTTTTTCTGGGAAAAATTGTGTACCTCAGATTTATTCTTAATATTATCATATTAATTTTCTGTAACCATCGCGGTTCGTAGAAAATTGGCCATGTGTAGCACAGATCAGAATGGTACGTGTATAAAAATACAGTATATCCGATCTGGTTTTGGTTCAAATCTCAACTCACTTTCGATCACGTGGGCGGGTATTAAACGCATTGGTGGATTTTGTGGTCTTTCATTGACTGGAAGGCAGGAGGGGTGTAACGCCAACTGGACCTTGGACAGGCGTTTTTTTTTTTCCGATCTTGTAATACGACGGATAATCGCCTAGGCAAAAGCTTTCAAGATCTGATGCCCCCGTACACTCCATGACCTGCAAAAATTGCGCCGTTTCCGCATCGTCGGCGGCAACATTATCATAAAATATTCAGTTCTTTCTTGCCCTTCCAGTTGCGAGTCCCGTTCGAGGTCAGGTTCGCAGAAAGCAAATCAATCAACTTGGCCGTCGTCGTCTTTGGCACATGCGCGAGCCGATTGATCGATTGATTCAACGTGACGCACATATATACCTTCAAATAACGAGGTCGCTGCATTTACTGCACGCTCTTCTTCATTTTTTAATAATAAATTCCGCATTTTCATCACAGGTACTTTCAGAACGTTTTTTCCCGGACGTTCAGGTTTATCAATCAGGTAAATTGGTAAAATAATCCAGGTCATATAAGGTCGAGGGTGTTGAGTCCTGCTGCTAGTGCACCCGCCCATAATTTGCGTAACCACCTAAAACACCAGAAAGTAACTGACCTTCCGTCCTCCCCACATTGCGGTTGACCTGGAACCTGTCCGCAAAAAAAAAAAGGCTAGAACATTATGCCCGGATAATCGCCTAGGCAAAGCTTTCAAGATCTGATGCCCCCCGTACACTCCATGACCTGCAAAAATTGCGCCGTTTCCGCATCGTCGGCGGCAACATTATCATAAAATATTCAGCAAAAAGGCCGACGTTCTTTCTTGCCCTTCCAGTTGCGAGTCCCGTTCGAGGTCAGGTTCGCAGAAAGCAAATCAATCAACTTGGCCGTCGTCGTCGTTGGCACATGCGCGAGCCGATTGATCGATTGATTCAACGTGACGCACATATATACCTTCAAATAACGAGGTCGCTGCATTTACTGCACGCTCTTCTTCATTTTTTTAAATAATAAATTCCGCATTTTCATCACAGGTACTTTCAGAACGTTTTTTCCCGGACGTTCAGGTTTATCAATCAGGTAAATTGGTAAAATAATCCAGGTCATATAAGGTCGAGGGTGTTGAGTCCTGCTCTGGAACGTTTTTTTGTTGCCCTGATTCCGCCGCCACGGTCCAAATCCGGCAATGCCTGCAGTCTGGTTGGTTTTCGCATCGAGTCCATGGGATTAATGTTGTACCCGTTTGCTAAAAATTGGCGAACACACTTGATGCATGAAGACCTTTTTTTTAGAAAAAAATAGTACTTACTGGAAAACCAGTTATTGACGCCGACATTAGAGGTTCCGCCCCAGGAGTTGGAACTATTCGGTTGATCCCAAGACCCGTTGAGACTGCAGGAATTGCTCAGGTTTCCGTTGACAAGCATTTCGGGAGAAAGACTGATTGTCTGGTTCAAGACACTCGTTGATGATGATTTATTTTTTGACAAATCACCTAAAATTAAAATATCAGAAATATTAGTGTTTTTCGAAAATTCCCCGACGAAGACCTCCATCATTTTTTTTAATTGGGAAGCCACTATAATTAAAGAAGAACGAAACTCAAGAATGAATTTTAGATGACTTGGTCCAAAAAGATAGATTTTACCATCAAAATATTTTGAACGATTCTAAAAATTGATTCCTTTTTCAAAGAAAGGTAGAAATTTTTACGGAAAAAAATTGAAAATTTAGAAATGCTCACATGTTTGAGACATGAAAGTCTGGATGAGCTGCCGTTATGAATTTAATTATTCTCGATTTAATTTGAATTTTAAAAATGTTCGAACCAGCTGGAAATATGACTTGAAATAAAATATGCTTAAAATACGTTGGCTATTTTAAAATGACTCAATTGCTTGGAACTAAGAATGCCCAAGAAAATCGACTTTCGACAGCCACAATCTTAAAAGAGAGAACTTACATCTTTTGCCACATATTTTTTTAATATTTGTATTCGTAAACGTATTACAGTTCCATCGAAATTTTCTATCAGCCGGAAGATAAGTGACTGAGCTTCAATTCAATTATTTATACATGCTGCCGCAAATAATTCAAGAAATAACTTTAAAAAGCAGTTTATGTGTTCGTGGTTCACTCAGATCTCGTGGTGCACTCATAGAAGACTTAAATAACTAACTACGTCTGACAACAACAAAAAATGCTGCATGCAAACGACTTACATTCAATTGTGACGCTTTTGTGAGTTTTTGTGCATCCCATCTATAATCGAATATAATGATGGTGATTTATGAAAAGTCTATCAGTGCGAATACTCTACTTCGATACGATTTCTTCTCGAATCAGAATCTACCACAATTCAGGATCATTATTACCTGCAGCCATAACCCCGAAGTTGACCGCTTCTCAGACCAAAGAACAGCAAGAAATGTTCGTGCAGAGATGGAAAGAAGAGAACAAGGCAGTATTAATTGATGATACTCATGACCGATCATTCAAATGTGTTCACGTGATGATCTAATCTTTTCAGACAAAGCCTTGAACAAAAAACATTCTTCTAGTTTCCAATGAATGAAGAAAATAAACATGTTTTCGCGGAAAATAAGCCGACAGACAAAGGCTCACCTCGCCAACTGGGTCCATTCACGTGTGAATCCTTTCTGGCTTTCTCGAGAAGTTTTGCTTGTCGCGTCGATTTTGAAAAATACGTTCCAGCAATGTTTTCTTCTTGGCCTCGTTCCAATTTCTGTGAAAATCAATCCAAATCTTTTACACTTTCCGAATAAAATGACAAAGCATGATCCCCTCCTCGAACTCTTCACTAAAATAAAAGGAAAACATGTTGCATTTCAGTGCGCGTATTTGTTGTAAGACCTTTTTGCGTGCAGGTGAATTGAAACAATAAAGAAGTGCTTCATTGAAAACTCTTGCAAATCATTGCTCAAACAAAGATAAGAAAAAGTGCTTCATGTGGTGGGGGACAGAAAATTTCATCGCAATATTTTTTCGTATTTCGAAAAATTCCCCTACTTTCTCGCTAAAATATTAATAATGAATAGAAGTCTCCCGAATAAAAGAAGATGAATACAAAGGAAAGATGTAAGCGCACGAAAACCCCAGGGGTTTCAGGGGTATCACGTCCTCAACGAGGTACGATTTAGGAAGAATCCAATGCAATGGCGAAATATTCACTCGCTGTACAAAAGGCCCTTGGAAACTGGAATATTCGAAATGTCTGCCCTCAATATAATTTAATTTAAGCTATGAAGATCGAAAAACGCTCGGGTAAATCTCAAAAAAGAGAGTTAGGCGCTTAAGAAAAGGAAACAATAAGTTTGCCGATTCGAACACTTACCACCTCATTAATAAAACTGAAAATAAAATCACAAATAATTTCCCTGTAAATCCAAGAAGATTTGTATTTCATCCTTTCCTTGTTCACGTATAGTACTCATTTTTCCATAGAGATGCAGTTAATTTTCTTCAACTTTCCGGCACCAGCCAATCTCAAAATAAATTGGCAAACCCTTTTTGATCTTCTCTATATAGGCGGAAAATATTTTGGCAGTTTGAATACGCGTCAGGATTTCATTCTGTTCTACTGCATTATTCCTCTTTCCTATGGTGACAAGCTTTAAAAAAAATGCATCGAAAATAGTATTCTCAAAATTTTCACGAATTTTTTTTTTAGGTCAGTGGCAGAGTGAATATAATCCTGCTCGCAGAGGTATAGCAATTGAATACCACGTAAGTCATCTCTCACCCCCACCAGCATCGTCATACACTTACTTGCTGCAAAATTTTCTCGTCATCCGACTCGCAGGAATAACCCGCAGACCATTCTGGAGGAGATGAGTCTTGCGAGTCGCTCGAATCGACCAGAATGTTCTCCGAGTTCAAGTTACTGCGCAGTAAACTGCAACGCGACACCCGCCCATTGTTGTTGGAGATGCGGAAGCGAAGCTCGTCACTCGTGCCACTGCTGCCACTTTGTTGCCCATTCGACACCGACGACGGCGGTCTTCGATAGCGGCCGACAGCGTTCGACACCACAGTGCTACCGCTGCTTTGCTGCGAGCCCGGACCGAGACCTGACATCGCCAGCATTTTGAATGAAAACTAGTCCTAAGTAATCCTGGTCCTATTTTTATAATCCCCTTGCACTCAGACCAAGCGTGTCTCGAGAAACGTTCCTCCTTTTCTCTACAGCGATTTCATTTTCAAGAAATCTTATCAATATTTTATGGAGCACGGTTTAGAAATGAAGGATTTTTGTTAATTAGTTCACTCTTTGCGATCACTTAAAGGAAGTACTGTATATCATATATGCAAGAAAACTTTGGGGGAAGACCAAAAACGAAGCAAAAAATATATAAGGTATCATACGAAAGTCCGTAATTCAAGCTCAAAGTCATGGAATGAGTCAATTAGCATACTTTCTGGATATTTTTGGCGGCGAAGATGAAAACCATGAATGAAATGCACAACATTTTTGCATTAATTTAAGCGGAATGGGCGATGCGTTAGAAAAGTTGCATGGAATGTACTGTTGAGAAATTGAAAGTGCGATTATCTCTGTTGGAAATCATCAAGGCAGGGAATTAATATTTTTCCCAAAAGCATACTTCTTGCAAAATGAAGAAGCTAATTATATTTGAGATGGACATTGATGGCAACGATAAAGAAGTAGAATACATTGTTACCTCAACTTGGCGGAAAAACTATAGTGCTCTAAAATTCGCAATAAATACTATAAATTGTTTATAATGGAATATCAAATACAAATCGCCCCATTTATATCGATGTCCTCCAGGAAACGATTATTATTGTAATATTTAAATTGTTGTGAACAGAGCTCAATCGTACTTTAATTTATAGCATAATCAGTCCTTCTGCCCGATGACTATTATTAGACCACGAACTCTCACGATTAATCTTCCTTTAGTGATAAAAGAGCTCAAAAATAACTTCCTCGTTTTGAAACTTTCGCTTTTTTTAGAAATTAAAAAATATATAATATTTTTTCTTCCGTCACCATGTTTCTGTATAGAAGAGATAAAACAAGTTTGTAACTTGAAAAAACTATAGATTGCAAGGTTCACGTCATGAAAAGGTAAGAACTGAAATTCGCCAACTGCGTCCAAAAAAAAAAATGCCAAGGATGCATCGAACTTCGTTTTGATTAGTATTTCCAACGAAGAAAATGACGATCGAATGCGTTTAAATTTTCAGGAAATTCAATTAGACATTTCCTGATGAATGAGGTCACCATCCGTGAGTCGTTGTCTGATGCGCTGAACTCGCTGAAGGAAGCCGCATAGTAAATCTTTCAGCTGCACGTTCTTCCTCTTTTTTTTGCCATGGGTATATGTACATCACGACATCGAAAACTTATCAACATACGAGAAAGAAAACTTTCCTAATCAGTGGTTTCATTCATAATTTACGAGGTTCGCTCAATCATGAATTATGCATTGGTCACCACGTGTTGAGAATAATGGGGGGATGATGAATGTGCAACACATCGAATATGAAACATAAACGCCTAATGCATGAACGTCATGCTGGTTGCAATTAGTGAACAACAAAAACAAACCAGTGCGCTTTCACTCAACATCCACACATGTTGTATGAGGTAAAACGTGGCCTTTATTTTTGTGTTGAATTTCCTCCAATATCCCATGAACACAATTTTATATTTTTGGTCATACAAAATAACAATTTCTTCTTCTTGAATGCTGCAGTGACGAGGATATTTTGTGCTGGATCGCGCGGATTTAAATTTAGAAAATACTAGCTCAATTTTTCCTCAAAATATTATCTTCAATCAATATTATAATAGCTGAATATGTATTTTTAATGAAGACACACATATACTCCATTTGACTCAGAAAACGTGTCCTTGAATTTTCATTTAAAATTTCGTGAAGTATTCACAAGTTTAATCTTCTTATTGCAAATCGCATCACAATGCATTTAAATTTCGGCTCTAAGTCGTGATTGCGCATGAATTTCACTGGTAACGGTTTATTTGATTGATTTAAATAAAATTTAGCATTTATTCTAATTTATTCGCAATATTTTCGAGGTGGGATATCCAAAGGTTCATTCAGTTTTACGCGGAGTTTATGAAGGTGGCAGGTATTTATTTTCTTTGCCTTTCGTTTAATTTACTCATGATTTGCCGCAATTTAGGCTGAAAGTTACCCTCAAATATTGGAAATCTAATTGAGATTACATTCATTTTTTGTTTTGCAAAGTCGACGTGTGAGTTAGTTGGGGTGTTCATCCAAAATAATCTGCTTCGATTTGAGTCGCTCCTTATAATACTGAGATGATGACGTATACTGAGGTGGGTTTTTTGCATAAATTTGCACAACATTCATATGTGAATTCTTTCCCAGTGGAAGAAGGACGTTAAAAATTTGCTGATCCACAGAACACACGATTGGGGAATCGCACCTTGAGCAGCAAAGTGTCCTCGTCCTCGTCACTGGAGTAAGCCAGCTTTGCAGGGGCAGTAACGCTCGGCTTGCGTCTGCGAGTGCTCAGGTCATCAGACACCGACCTCTCCGGCACCTCTACTGATGCTCCACCGGCAGCTGCCATTTAGCAATTTTTAATCGTTCAAAACTCTTTTTTTCACATTCACGTACGTCGTCATATGTCGTCACATATTTAAAACAAAAAATGCCTCAACCGATAAAAACCCGAAATTCGTCACCCAGGGATATGGCAGAGAAACTCACCGGCTTTTGGCAATTTGGTCCGCGTAATAATCATTTCCGGTAGTTTCCATCTTTGTGTCTCGTCTTCCCAGAAGGCTTCCTGTTTTATTTTCTCGATGTTGCTGTGGATTTCAACGCATTTTTATCGGCAGAAACTGCATGATATATATATATACAGCACTGTACCATGTTTCCTCGAACGAATCAGGTGCTGGTCTAATATTATTATTTTTTTTAGCGATGGCCTCATTTTTCAATTTCAAATGAGAAGGACGCGAAATTCCCTGGAGTGAGGATGAATAGTGTCGATTGCACAAATATTCCGTGAAATTTTGATTTTCCAACATATTTAGACCGATTCGTGACAATAGAACTTTGGGGAATTCGGATGATAATTTTATTCGGCAGTCGCTCAATTTTATTGGATTGAATTTCCCGAGGGGGAAAATGCAAAATTTCTCGAGATTCCATTTTTATTAAACCATCGAGGAATATTTGTAAAGGGGGACACAGAAAATTTAAATAGGGTTATTTGATGACCGTGCCTTTTTTTAATGGGAAACTGGCTATACTGTATTTTTAAACTGAACTAACCTGTAATTTGACTCCTTTTTAATAGCAGGCTGAGCTCGATCAAGGATTTGCTGTAGAAGCTTGATCTGCTGATCTTGCTTTCGAATTGTTTCCAAATAATCCGTTCGATCTGATTCAAACTCGGAAGTAAGGTCCGAGATTTCTTGCTCGAGAACTTTTACCTTTTTTTTTATACCAAAAAAAGAAGAGCTATTAGCATATTTTTGCCTTTTTCATACAGTGTTGGGAAATTCTTACCCGATTTTTGTACTTTTTTGCGAGCTCGGTCTTGGATTTAACTTCTTCGTTGATGTCATCGTAGACCTTGGCGAGAACGGCTGCATCGTCATTGTCTTGGCTGACAGCATTCAAAACTGCTGCCAAAGTTTCCATACGTCTTTCGGCGTTTTTGCGACGAGTGACACGCTTGTTTTTCAGCTCCACGTCGTTTGCTTTTTCTCCTCCCACCATTTGTTTCTCAAGATTTTTTAATCTGGGCAACGAGATTTTAAAATGCTCAAAATGACTCGAGAGAAGATATTAAAGTGAATCGCAGGTTACCTCTGAATGGCTTCGGCTTTCTCGGGATCCAGGTTCTTCGCCAATTTTTGCACTATAGATCTGTTGAATGTACGTTCATACATTATTTCGTAGAAGAAATGGAGAATGAAAAAACTTACGCTTGTTGACCGAGTCCAGCACTCATTGCTCTCGTGACTCCTGCATTGCTTGCATTTGCCTCGATCTGAAAATTTTCAGAAATTGAAAAAAAAACATCGAATAATGTGAGAGTTGATAATACGAGCACCTTTTGATTCAGCTCTTTAAGCTGCTGCTCATATTTGCGCTTGACGGCTTCGACCTCTTCTTGGTTCGATTGTCCTGGTTTATTTTGCTGGGCTTTGGCTTGCTGAAGTTGTTTTTGCATATCAGTCATTTTCTGCTCGTATTCCCTACGCACTTTTTCTCGTTCGGCTTCCAAAGCTTTCTCGTCAGGTACTACAACTGCAAATAAAATAAGCAGTTCAGTTTTACTGTATAGAGAGTTTTGAATTTGAAATTAAATACTGTATCTTCCTACTTTGTTTGGAAATTTGAACGGCGCCGTTCGAGTCCAGCATGGCGCGCAATTTTTGGATCTCTTCTTGGTACTCTCGCAACATTGCATCTTTCGGATCTTCGTTGATTTTCGGTTTATTCTTGATATTTTTGGCTCGATTTGCGTATCTGAGAGTCGATAGTGTTTCTTCGTAGTTGTTGTCGGCGGGAGACAGACATGCGACCATTAGTGTTTTCGTGTTGCCTCCCAAGGAATCCTGGAAGTTTATCGAACCGAAATCATGTATAGACACACGGTACACAATTTTTTAAAATTGCGCAAAAAAATCTCTCTGTCTAAAACTGACCTGAAGAAGACGCGTCAATTTGGAATCTCGATAGGGTATATGTTTCGATTTTCCGTCGACCAACGCTGATATCACATTTCCCAAAGCAGAAAGGGACAGGTTTATTTTGGTAGCTTCTTTCAACCGATCCCCGGTAGCACCTAAAAGAAACATAAGAAATAAAACCATTCCAGATCAATAAAATAAATTTATTAAATTATTCAAATCACCAGTTTTGGCTTGTCGTTCACTTCCGGCCAAATCGACAAGGTTGAGTTTGCCTTGACGAATGTGTTCAGACCCATCTTCGTTCACAGTCATCATCTCCAACATGATGGTGAAAATCGAATGAGATCTTGAAGAGTCCGCATTCATCAATGTTGCGCCTGTGCTTCTATTGTTCCAGCCACGGTCCATGAGGGATTCGCATTCATGTACATTATGAACGGGATGCTTCGACAGCTCTTCAACAAGAACAAATCAGAACATAAATGAATTTCCAGAACATTCAGGGGTTAATGCACAATATTTTTAACTCAGAAATATCTTACAAATAATTGTAGACGGCCGCCTGTTCTACGAATTATGATTTTATTCCGTGCTCAGCAATTTTTTTTTTTTGAAGATCAATTTGTACGATGTATTCCAATAAAACAAAAAGTGGTTGTAATATTCATGCATGTTTGCCATTTACGCGAGTAAAATTTGCAGAAAAGCTGGTCTGCGCCGCCAGTGTAATTTTTCTCTCATTTTTTCTCTCGCCTGCAGCGAACAAATCACAGACAAAATTTTTTGAGGAAATTTGGAAAACTATGAACTCTTTCACTATGAAGTCTCAAAAATTCAAATAATGATTCTGCCGCGGGCTGACTTCAATTCGATGTTCAGCACGCGAAAATAAGAACATCACTTCAATGCAGATACTCCTTGAAAAACCCAAGAAAAATCAAGTTAGAAAATTATTGTCCAGTAGATGTTTTTGTATTCGTGCTAATATTTCCCGAGACTTCGCATAGATAAACATTGAATTAAAATTCCGGAGATGGTGTAATAAAATAAAAATTATCACATTTGCAAAAAAAATTGCGCACGAGCTGAGTGTTCGTCCAATTTTACAGTCGATCGTCATTTTTTTTTTTCAAGCTATATATACTTTTGATGAACTAGTCTGCTTTCCTTTAGGCGGTTTTTGTTCGATCGTACCTGGCGCTCTGTAGTACAGAATACCGCAAATATGAATGTGGTTCATTTTCAAAGCATCCTGAGGTTTCACTGTTCATCAAATACCCATTAGAACCACTCATACAACACTGGCCAAGACGGGGGAAAACGCGTTTTTGGGTCAAGGTTACTGGAGCAACATTAGCAGGCTTTTCAGGATTGCGCTGCAGTTAGTTGTTGTGCCAGCACGTGGCTGCAATAAGCCAATGCTGCATGGGATCGATCATACCCACCTCGCTTCCGATCTGGGTAAAGCTTAAGAAAGGCGAAGAGTATTTAGAACCCGGGTGCTTGAAGCTTATGATCCCCAGCACTGCTGCAATCGCATGTGCTGGACGGTGCGTGTCAGGCTGTCATTATTATCACGGAAAGATTTTCTTTTCCTCTGTTCATTTTTGCAGGGTCTTTGCGAATTGTGGGGGAGAGAGAGAGACGAGAGAAGGCTTTGATGAAAGGAGAACCTCACGGGTGAAATGAAATCATACATGGAACGATCGAGTCACGCCATACTCATTTGCACGAAGTGCAAGACTTTCGCTTCTCAAAAAAATGTAATTTTCTTTTTTCAATAGCATACAGTATCTTGAGTTGCTCATTTTTTGAAGTTTTCAATATAATGAGACCGGGTGAAGCAATGGAAGCTATTTGAAATTCATGTAAAGCTTAGCATATTTTTTCATAGCTCTACAACGATTTCCTCTGTACAACCAATTTTTCCGATATAGGTTTCTTTCTCTCTGTGTAATATGAGTTCTCTGCTACGAAATAGTCTCTTAAAAAAATTTTCTGGTCTTTTGAGATTATGCTTTGTGGAAAGAGAGTTCACCTGTATTTTTCCATCTTCCGAATCAGCAATAAAACGCCATAAGACTTTCTGCTTGTAACATTAAAATAATACATGCTCCTGCACTTTCCAGACAATTTTTATATATAGTCATGCAAAGTCTCTCTTCCGAAATTTACTAGACGATTCTGCGTATGGTGCAAACAGGGTTTTTAGTATTTATCTTTATGTTTTCTCCATTGTTCGGTTTGGAATTGAACTTGTTGCTTTGATTAATTGGAATGTTCAGATGTGCCTCAAAATCTGAATTTATATTTTATATTCCTCCCCATTCATGCATCGTGAGAGAGAAAGCTAATGCAACTGAAGAAACCTCAACTCAATAATTGCTTCAGTCCTAGCTGAAGCAATGTTCTATAATACTCTGGATGTACGGGGAAATCTTGCCATTTGAAGAATTAATCTGAGAATTAAAATCTTCTAAGGATGATGATAACTACTTTCCAGCCTTTTTTTCTGCAGTTGCAGTTTATAACGAAAATCAAATTATGATTTTAATTTTTCATCATATTGATACTGCTGGGAAAATCCTACTTCAAAAGGGGATTTTAAAACATCACAAAGTAGTTTCGTTGTCTCAATAAAATATTTTCGTGAAAGATGATGAAAGATCCTTCGAACTTCACGCTCATCAAACTCAAGATGAATCTTGAATTCTACGATCTTTTCAAGCGTGAGCTTCAATTTCGGAAAGTAATGAAGCAGAGTTTACCCGTGGTTATCAGGATATATATTTGCATTTTAGGGGATGAACAGCTCTATGGGCTCGGAATGCATGCAGTTGTTAATCATGGAAACGTAGTCTACTTTCCTTTGCGGATGAAATGGGGAAAACACCTACGTTCACTGACTGGAAAAAGGTTTTTTTTCAACTGGAGCAGAATTCAAAAGACACTTTCTGATGATGATCACCTGGAATATAGACGCCTTTGTCTGGATGCTCTTTCAAGTCGAGTTTCTTCTTGATGTCTTTGCCCAGCAAATCCCTGATTTCCTCGTTGTAAATCTCCAGATAGGACGCATGCACGAGGTATTTGGAGTTGTCGGCTGTGGCGATCGCCTCGAAAATGTGTTCGAATGCTCGAGGAATGATCCCTCTTTGGGTAGGGGGATCCGAAATGCCCTGCATGGAAAAGCTTTTCCCACAACCCGTTTGCCCGTAGGCGAAAACTGTTCCATTGTATCCTTCTAAAACACCCTGCGGAATAAAAAAAAAAAGAGCTGCGCATAACGGCCGATACATTTTCAACAACAACTTAACATGCTTAGAATTAGAGCAACTTATTCTGGTCATAGCTGCAAAACATCTGCAGTAAATACTTTACCAAATTGACACTATTTCAAGCCACTTTTTCCTTCGTTTTCACTGAGATTATCCCCGTATAGTAGCGAGAAAATTCCTTGATTTCGCAGTTGGGATTTTCATAGAGTAAAATATAATTTGATGTAATTCGACCGCAGATTCCAGCAAAAAATAAAAATAAATTGTTCGAAGAATTGGCACAAATACAGCGAGTAATTTGAATAAGGCGAAAAATCGAAGATTACTTGTAGACAGGATTTTTGCATCATTTTTTATAATGAATTTTATGCATTCGGAATACTTAAATATTTTGCATCATTTTGCTGCATAGATATTCACCACTTATTTGTCACAGGAATGAAACATTTCTTGATTCAATGCCGCACAGAAAACTTAATTTTCCCCCTAAACCGAAATATCATTCCATGAAACTGCTGGTATGAAACAGGTATTTCGTTAGGCTGAAGTTTTTTTTTTATTGATACAGTATATAGGTACATTTTATTCCGATTCAACGAGAGAAAAAATTGGCATTTACTTTGTATCATGAGAAAGTACCTCAAAACTGATAAAAAGCTTCAAAAGTATCTATGACAAATCTTTAGGAAGCGTAAAAATAAAGCACGAAGTTAATTCAGGTGACTGCTGAAAATCATACAGTGTACAAAACCAGTACCCATGAAAGCCCCAGGAAAAATGATCGCTTGAGACCACAGGTTATGGGATGTATCCAAAATGGCACTTGACAGAAGGAAATAAATCCTTCGATTATAAAATAGAATTGATATACTGTACCTCCACGAGAGGAGAAGCAATGTCGTTGTAAATTGCTTCTGTGGTGGAATTTACGAAGTAGACCCCATCAAAGCTGAAGTTCTTGGGCGGAGAATGAGCGTCACTCGGATTCACGATCGAACATTGCATTATTTTCTGGTCCATGGAAACCACCGTCTGGAATTTCGCCATCACAAGAAAAAGTACAATAAAAGGCAGAAGCAAAATTTTCAGAGTAAGCTGCATGAAATTCATAGCAATCAAAAGGAAAAATATTGCAACACGAGAAAAAAATTTATCTCATAGCTCTTGCCTACACAGTAAATTGAAAGGAAGATTTTTCATCAAACTTGAAAATTTCTTCATATATTTGAACAAACTCAAATATCTTATTTTTTCACCCTTTAGACTATAAGCAACTCTGAAGAAATTTGGAGAGGATTTTTGCTCGAATGTCGTCTTCACGTCAGTGAAAATTGAGTTTAAACTCGAAACGAATCGGAAAATGCGGAGAAACGCATCTTTGGGAGTAAAAATGACCATCCAGAGCTAATCGATAAGTTGTGGCCGGCCATTGATCTAAGCTTTAGTGACAAATGCCGGTTATTCACACAAGTCCCCCGAGCAAACACAAAAGACAAGGTCATATGTCTCCTTTTCAGGAATTGTTAGTAACAAAGGTAGTATGCGTGACACTTTCCGAAGATATTACATGGGAGAAGAAAGAAAAAATATATACGGGGTCATCACATGTCATATGAGCAAGAAAAATAATACTGTAATAATAAGAAAGAGATCATTCCTGGAGACTTTGACCCCCGTATAGTGTATGTATCTCATCAAAGATAGCGAAAAAAGTTTAAGATTATATCTTCTTCTTATGTATTGTATCTTTAAAATATTTAAATAATGGATGAAAGCATTTTCTCAAATCAAAATCATGAACAACTTTTTTGCGTTGAAAAAATATAATTACTGAGATATTTTCTACTTTTGAACTGTCAGCATTCTTTACAGTCCTGAAAATACAACTATACCCAGCAAATAATTTTGACATTGCAAAATGCGTTGGGAGGGCATTCTCATGCCATTATGGCAAGACTGTTGTGAAAATATCATCTTGGTCTTTACTCAATGCCTTGCCCCATAACGTTAGCAGGGGGCGTTTTGAAACAGGCTTGGAACCAATTGCCAACAGGGTTGAAACTGTTGAGCCTGAGAGGCAATAAAAAAGGGCAATATTGCCTACCATTCAATTGCCATTGCCAAACACATTCCCAAGGTGATGCCAATGGCATTACCCCAATGTCTGACAGCCCTAAAAATATTTTTTTCAATTCCCCATTCCCTTGCTGCTATTCACTTCTTCAGATTGTTTCATTTTTTCAGCAATCCATAAAAAAAAGTCTGTGAAGAATTAGAAGAAAAATCTTGACATATTCAGGGTCACTAATTTGGAAACACCGTCCTTACACATTTGAATTGCAAGAAAAATCAATGACAGATAAAATACTACCAACATGAAGGAATCATTGCATACATAAGTGCAGATTTTTTCCTTTGTTTCTGAAAACATAAAACATTTACAGACAGCTGAAAATAGTTGAAGGAAGTGCAGTACTTTTCGTCAAGGGGTCAGTCATGCATATTTTAACAGCAGGGCATGAGGGGAGACATGTTTTGGAACCGGCGCGCGATGATTAGAATGGATCAATGCTTTTCCTTGGATATATTTCGCGTACTTGACCTTCACAAAATACAATAGCTTAAATTCCTCTCCGTACTTCTGGAAAAAGACACCGATGAAACTAGAATGAAATACTGTATGAACCCACAATCGGGGCCTTTATCAGATTCGATAAACTAATTAAACTTTACTTTTTTTAAACTGTCTTCTAAAATGGCTTAATTTTCTTCTATTATTCCAATTAAAATCCAGAAATCACGGGAAATATATTGGTTCCAGCAGGGTGCAAAAACAATACCCAACTAAACAATATAACCCGATAGTATACTGCACCCTTTTGACAAGCTTCGGGCATTCGAAAACTCGCTTATTCATGTGAAACTTTTCACAGGTATTCACCGATATTCAAATTTTCAACTCACCTTGCAACTGAGATCATTCTCACGCCTGTTCATCGGCCGACACCGAACGATTACTTTTACTGCTTCGCCCATCTTTATTTTTCCTGCAGATAAAAAATAAAGAATGTCACGAACAGAAAAGCGTTTTAATCTAAATTAATCCTCAAAATCCGCCACTTTTGCCCGTACACAAAATAGTCGAAAAAAAAGAAACGATAAATTGTCATCATAACTCACCTTTCTTTGCAGTTGAAGAAGAAATGTTCAAAAATCGTTCCTACTTTAAATTATTGATCCGGTTTAGCACTAGTAACGAACTCCGCCCGAAGTCACGGGTAAAAGCACCATAGCCACCGCTTTTGGTCGCGTTTCGTCGAATCCGACGCAATGCGCTGAATCACAACTGGTCATCATCCTGCCATTTTTTTTTATTGTAGGGAAATAATTTTACCAGGTCAATTTCATCACCAAAAAAATGATCATTCTTATCAGAAAAAAATCTGCTCCTATAAATAAATAAATAAAAATCCATGAAACCTCACCTGACAGAGCTTGAACTTGAGTCAAGATTAAAATCTAATAATGCATCTCCGTATCTGCCTTCTAGTCGTATCACAATAAAATTAAGATTCAGGAAGACTTGTAAAACTTAAATTGTAATGAATAATTGTATTGGTACCGGAATTAATGGTCATTCATTGATGCATCTTCTCGAAATTGCTTGCACGACATCACCTGATACATGAATCAATGAGCAAACAGATTACTTTTCAGTCAGCATCAATTTTTTTTTTTACAAAAGAAAATGCTTTTGGACCCGGAACTGTTGTCGCGAATTTTTTAGTCCTATTTTTAGAAAAGCCAGATTGAGAACCCAAATTCTCGTCCTTGAGGACAAATTCCACTTTCCGTGAGAACCTCGGGAAACCTCGGTTCTCACATAACTTATGGAAGCCTCCAAGGCTGCATTTCTCTGCTAATCCTACTTTCTCGTCCTTGTAGGACTGTTTTCCTGTTCTCCAAAATAACAATAATCATTACAGTCCTGTTTCTGCTTCTTGAGCGTGCGGTTCATCCAAGACTTCGCGAGCGATTTCATTGAGTGTCAATCTTTGCTTTCTACGAATATATCAACGTTATAATAGGGTGTTCTCACCCCGGTCGTAGCCCGACCGAATTCCTGAGTTTCATTCAAACTTCCATCCTCAAATTCTCTTTCAAATAAGGTTCACTACTCAAATCTTCATTTGTTGGGTTTATTCCTGACATTGTCCTCCAAAAGCAATTTCCTGAAATATGTGAAATTCCTCAAGGATAAGCTTTATCCCTTTCATCTTGAAGTTTACCTGGTCAAGTTCTGATCAATATATCAGTAGAATAAGTTTGGAATCTACAGCCTTTGTGTGCAGACTTCAGAAGAGTCAGCAAGCATACTTTGTACAGTTGAACCTTGCTAAGTTGAACCTCCCTACATTAAATACCTCCCTAACTCAATTCATTTGAGGTCCCTGTCTGAATTTTCTATAGAAACAATGCATTGAAAACCTTGCTGACTCAGAGTATTTTTCTTTCAAACCTTCATCTGTTATGAATTTTCTGAAGCTATTTGGTTGTTATTTCATGGAAAAATGAAAGAGAAAATCAATAAATTAAAGGTTTTATGCATCTTGAAATGAAGTGAAAGGCTAATTGATCAAATGAACCCCTGCCTCCAAGTTCGTCAGTAAGCTGTAAACTCATTAAGAAGCAAAAGTTTAGGCCTAGAATATCCTCATCTAGGATGTCTCACAATTTTTTTTACTTTTCCTTGCACAACAAATGTGTGTTTCCTTTGCTCAAAACCTCAAAAAACCAAAATCTCCCTGAATTGCAATTTTTCCTGGTTCCTAGAAATTTGACTTGGAGAAGTTCAACTGTACAAAAAGATTCCAATTGCTATTGTGTTTGATTATATGCACTTGCACTGCAAATATATGGTGAAATAATCATTTTCAAGCAAATTGAAATAGAACACGGCTATAATAATAGGGCTTGCTTATGAACTTGTACTGAAAATATCTGGTGAAATAATCCTTGTCAAACCATTTATTGAAATAAAACACAGATATAATAGGGCTTTGCCACAGCTGCAGCCTGGCTGATCAAATTTTTCATTCATAATTGTAAAGATTTTGAGTCACTGAGTCTCTTCTCAAGAAAGTATTCCTGATAACATGAACAACCAAGTTCAATTCTTACTACTTTGCATACTTTCAAAACATTGCTTCCCATCAAAATTTCACGTAATAACTTAAAATCTGTGCTTATATCAGATATAAAGTTTCAAGGCTCCAATAAGAGCATATAGAAACACTCATATCTTGATTTAATCAGCGGATAAAAAGCGTGTGAAAGGGATCATGAAGTAAAATTATTTCTGAAATCATCTACTTTAAAATGGAAAATCATCTTGAAAATCACGGGATTAAAAACGCTTCAAGCGCATTTTCAGAAACTTTCGTCCTATTTAAAATGTCCTAGGGCTAAATGTCTGTGCTTCAGTATAGCAATTCAGCTATCAAATGAATACCGTCATGACCCACCACATGCACAAGAGTGATTCATGAAACACTTTCCAAGAAATTGTGCTGACCATCAAATTTTTTCATAATGATACAGTTCAGCTCAAAAAACGTTGGAAATAGCGATAAAATTATACATTTGGGGGAAAATTCCGAAGTACTTCTGAGAAAAATCAAGGCTTTAAAAAGATGTTTTGTCCAAGATATTCGGAAATTTCCCCAGTGATTCTAATTTTTACAGTTTTTTATTGGCATTGTGTTCACAAAATGAATTTGCAAACGGAAATTCAATTTTTATTTTATTTCGAAGAAGGATTTAAATGTCTATTTTCTGAAAGAATTGTGCGACATATTTTCGACAAATTGAGTCGCACCGGAATCCGTAAATTAATCTTGCGGTAAATAATTTTTCGATTCTACTTTTTTTTCCAGTTTTATATTGATGACATTGCTCTTATATCGACAGGATGAACTTGCAAAAGGACTTTCAAGATTCAATTTAAAAAATGTATTTGAAACTTTCCTCCTGAAATAACTGACAATTTTTTTAAAATTGAGTTGCACTGGAATCCATTAATTAATCTTGCGGTAAGTACTTCTCCGATTCTACTTTATTTTCCAATTTTATATTAATGACATTACTTTTCACAGAAGGAATTTGCAAAAGGATATTAAAGATTCAATGTCAAAAAGCGATTCGTATTTTTTCTCCTGAAATAACTGTGTGAGCATTTTTCGAGAAAATTGAGTCGTACTGGAATCCATGAAATAATCTTGCGATATATTTCTATCCAGTTTTATTTTGACACAGCTTTTCACAGGATGAATTTGCTAATGGACAAAGATTACATTTTGAAAAAGGCTTTGTCTCTCTCTGCCTGTGGAAATAATTGTGTGACACATTTTTCAAAAAATTGAGTCGGACTGGAATCCACGAATAATTACGTTTTTGCCAGTACCAATGATATCTCAGCATTAGCAGGGAAAAACTTTTGCATTCATCCCAGAAACGAATGAAACACAAAGGAAGAACTGATAAGTTCTTTATGTTTTTCTTTTCATTCATGTTGTAGAGATCATTCAAGTGAAAAAGGATCATGATTCTACCAGAGATAATCCGGGGATTTATTCAAGGCGTGGGAAGAGCAGCAATAACAAGCCTATTGAGAACCACGTTTCCTTCATATCATCTCAACGAATACTTATGCAATAACTTCCTCAACGGAAAAAAAGAAACAAGCACAGGATTCAGACGTCAAACAATGGCGAAACCTATAATTTCCGTTAAAAAAAAAAAACATTGAATAGACTTCAGTTACCTTTATAAAAATCATTTCTTTGAATTGTTCTCAAGCAGCGTTTATAAAGTGAAACGTTTCATACAGTATTTACTTGAGTACCACATGCCCTCAAGTTAGGTGCGCACAGGGGTTTTTCAGTTGGAAATTTGGCTAAAATCTTATCCCCAAGTAAGATGTACACCCAAATTTTTAGTGAATCTAAAACCACAAAGTTTTGAAAGTAATAATACAAAAAATTGACTTTAGACATGACTTGAACAAAAATCTGATCAATTTTCAACTTTTTCAGTAAAAAAAAGTTTTCTTGATACATATTTTCCAAATTTCTCTTTTATAATCAAGTATAATACACACATAACTTCCAAAAACTTCTTGAAAAATTTGTACCCGCTTATGACACACACCCCTTTCTTTCTTCTGAAATCTGAGAAGAAAGGTGTGCATGGTACTTGAGTAAATATATGGTATTCAAAAGGCATTTATTACTGAATAGATACAGAAAACGGAAATTTTTTCAGTTGATGGAAGTTGAAATGAGAATGGCATTATTAGTCAGAAAACAAAGTGAAAGTAAGCCATCTAAAATTATGCATCACATTAATGCCAGTTCCCATTGCACCTGTTTTTTGGAAATTGTGGTGGATGCATAAAAATATGAAAATTAACTGGCGTTTCCAAAGTTACTGTAGTCCCAATTGAAACAAGGAATAGCAATGTCTGTTTGTATGGTGCCATTACTAATAATTCAATGCTCCAAGTTATTTTTTGATTGTGAGCTTGTTTTGTTACAAATTTGTATGTAAAATAAAACTTCAAACTGATGTTTGGAATGCATCAGATGGTATGATTGGGTGTTCTTCAAATTTTTCTTTATAGGATAACTGAATTTTTAAAAATCAGTTTTCACTGATTACCTCTTGCGTATAGCAAAGTCAAGATATTTTTGCAAAATTGCGTGCCATTGAGTGCTAGAAATTCAAAAAATCCTACTTTTGTACCAAGGCCCAAGTGGGGGAAAAGTCTGATATTTATTTCTAATCCCTCAGAAAAATTTAATGAAAAAAAATCCTTCACTTGGTGGTGTTTCTTCCTTCATTCCTGGAATAGAATATGCATGGGGAAGATCCTGAAAGCAACAGAAAATTTTCCACCCAGATTCTTCCCAACTTTGTTCATCTCAACCTGGGAGCATTTCAGTGACCTTGGGTCATACTGAAATGCGCTGCCCCCAAAAGAATTTAAAGTCCATTGCACTATGAAAAAGAACCCTTTGCCATCCAAGGGTTCATCATAATGTTCACATAGTAGATTCATGCTTAAGGCAGTGCATTTTAATCTGTAGCAGTGAAATTTAATTCTTTTTTCATGAATTTTTTATGACTTCTGTTTGTGATGATCAGGGTATAGGAACTCATCAAACATTGACCAATGACTACAAAAGTGTTGACTAGCCATTGGGATTATTAACCCTTCTGCAGCAAAGTTAACTTTTTTCAGATTTTGAGTGTTCTGCTTCAGAATGGCATAAAAACCATGACAGTGTGTGCAGCTAGGGCAAAGTTGGGAAAAATATTGGCATTTTTTTTTATATAAAGAAGTATTTTGATCAAAAATGAAAATTTGCATCTGCAAGGCTCACTTCTTCCCGGGCCTTGTGTTGTTCCCCCATTCAAACATTAAATTTAATCTTCAAAGCCAAGAGCTCAGGTTAGAGGTCACTGGGTAGAAGTACAACTCAGGAAAATTGCAGCATTTTTTATCATCAGATAAAATCTGAATTTACTCTTCCCCATCACCCTGCAGTGGTGTTGCATAACCTTGGGTGAAAATGAAATGCAGGCCCAACAGAAAAAAAGTCCAACTTTGCCCTGGGATGGAA
>CAJPEX010004520.1:0-18539 GCA_905338405.1 Notodromas monacha | reverse complement strand
TCAGATTGAACTGTTTTTCTTATCAAGGGGTGCATTTTTTTCTGTTGTGACCAGCGGGTCAAACGCTTTTTACTGCTGGGCTTTGGTTTGGGTTTTTGGCTTGGCAAAAAAATTGGGGTTGCCACTTAGTCCTACCCCGATAAACCGCCACCCCCGTTAAACCGCCAAATTTGTCCTGGACAAACGTTGGCGGTTTAACGAGGTTTGACTGTACTTCTCTGGCAAGATGAATTAATAAATGGTTTTTGGGTGTTAGCAAATTGTCACAATTTTCCATTTTCAATGCTTCAACATAATGTCTCAACAGTTCATCTGCTAAGCTAATGTCATTATTGGATGGGCTAAGTACGGATCACACTGGTTAATTCACGTATCGTATTTGGTTTCTGTACTTACGTACGTGGTACAGTAGAAGTTGTTTCCTTAAAGATTAAGAAAGTTGAGGTTTCAGTGCAATTGTATGATACACTTGGCATTCATAGGCCTCTTGCATTTTCCAGTACTCCATTTTTTCTAAGACTCCTCACACAACGATTCATTTCCAGAACAGTACTTGAAGACCAAGCCACAAAGTGCTTGTCAATTGTATTGAAGTACTCTTTGGAGGGCTTCAATGATCTCCACACATTTTTATGCATCTTCAGAATGTATTGCAATCCAAGGCTCACTGCACCTCCCAAATTATGTGCATGGCATCAAGTGCAAATCCAAACACCTGTTCAAGTAGTACAGATTAATTTTTGCATGACATAATGTGTGACAAAATTTTGTTTTCTTGTTGAATGACTCACCATAGACACAATAGGTGTACTGTTGAATGGAGAAGGATGTCGTCTATGAGGTTTGTTGAATTTAGTCCTTTCTGGAATAACATCATATAGACAGGGGTAAAAAGTAAACACGCATCTCCGCGTAAGTTCAAAAACTTAGTCTGTGTCGGAAGTGACTTTTGAGACATTAGAAACGTAGAAAGTGTTCTTAACATCGGTGAACAAGGTTCAGGATGTGGTTTAATAGTGAAAAGAGCACAAAAAGTTTTATGAAAATACTTATTTTTATAAACATTATGGTAATATAAGTTTACCTTTCAAGTAAGCTTATCCTGGTGCATCAGCAATTATGCACCAAACACGCATTGCAAATGGCCAGATGTTGCCATTTATTTCTCTGTTGCATGAAGGATGAAGGTGTTTCCCTTCTTCCAGGAGGCATTTCATGAATGAAAATACATCAGGTTTTCCATCCCTGTGATGAATTCCTACTATCATTGGCTTTGATAGTGAAAGAGGGACAATGAGTCTAGGTTTTACCTCCCTTGTAGTTCCAAAACCATACACTCTCATCAGGATTGCCTTAACCTGAAGTAAATGAGGACACAATACTAGGGATGTCAAGTGTAATGTAGAAAATTTTTATTCATGTTAACCTGCATACCTGACTTGTGGTTGAATTTTTGAAAATCTGGACACTGCCAATGTGGATATCAACCCAAATGCAAGTTTCTTCACTTACACGTTGAATTTGGGGTTGAACGCCCAATTTCAAAACTTCTTCCCTAATTTGTGTACGTAAGGCTGTGATGAAGGTTGTTGTGAACATTGTAGTATCCATTCCATGCATCAAACATAGGAGGTGAGTGTGCTTGTCATGCTCAATAAGGCCTGTTACGTATAATAATCAATTATAAATCACTGGCAATATGTTTGATGCTAATATATATATACACACCTGGTGATAAGCCCATGATTCCCTTTGCAACACCATGATGAAGGTACCACTTTCCATTTGTTCCTTCACTTTTCAAAAGCAACACAGGAGAAAGTTCAGAGGTGGAAACATCAAATATGGAAGGTACTCCAAAAGTAATCGGATCCACCTGATTTTGTAATGAAGGCAACAAGGTCATGAAGATGAAAATATTCCGCATTTTCAGAATCATCACTTCTTATGAAGTTAAGTAAAATTAATGGAAGTAGTTCCAATCACCACTGTTACCGTTAAGGTAGGTTGGACATTCACCTGTCTTGAGAACATAACAGGAGTGGTTGAGTCACATACGGCGTAGCAAGAAGCATTCATTGCCCAATCATTATGAAGTGCCTCATTAGTTGAACAAAAGTGTACATAATCACACTTGGGGAAAAGTCCAGAGGTTCTGGATTGACACCTACTTCTTGAACTTCAATAATGTCATCTTTGTCTACATCTTCTTGCTTGTGATTTGTTAGTACGACCAGAAGTTGTCGTAAACGTGGTAGTAACTCAAGTTGGAGTAAAGATGACCTGTGGTAATGAAGACGGTGTAAGGGTAATACATCCTTATACCAACTTACGAGTTCCAAAACCCGGACAATGGGCATTAGGTCAAGCTTTGCAGCAAGTAAGAACTTACGTGCCAGTGTAATTTTTGTGCTACAACCCTTTCTACTTTGCCGCATTTAATAATGTCTCAAATTTGCCGTTGAACAGTTTTTCTCCACCTAAGTAGAGTCTGTTTATTCAGATCATTTGCCGCACTTCCACGTATTTGATGCCAAGATGCTTCAACAAAACCGCAGTAGTCATCAATAGCTAAAATGTTGAAGTTAACCATTGTAGGTGTTGGATACCATCACACATATACATAAATAATGACCTGCAAATGAACAGAAAAACCATAAAAAACAGTAGTTAAATGGATCAAAAAAGAAAAGACAGTAGTTATGGGTAATGTCACAAAATGCACTGATCAAATGTAAGTACAATGTCTTACAACAGGAAATTCTAAAGTGTGATGCACTGCTACATTTTTCTGTTGAGTAGAGTATTGCACGTCACCTCCACGTCATCATAGTAATGGCACTCCTACTCAGCTGCGCTGAGTTGATTATTTGTGCCATCAGAATTCCAAGCAACACATTTGTCCACATGCAATTCATAAGACGCGCTGTTCTTAACGCGCCATCATTGTTCAACCAGTGTTTTATAAACGCAATTCATAGTACATGCAGTCCATGGTAACTTCTACTACACACGCGCCATTTACGCAATCTTGAAGATAACCAATTGCGCGCCGTCCACTGAATGTACACACGCTGTTGTATAATTGCAACAGCGTGTGTATGTTGTATATTTGCAATACATAGTACCTGCTGTCCATAGTATGCGCAGTATACAAAACGCGCTGTTCACTGAATGTACACACGCAATGTACAAGACGCGTCATTCACAATAATTTTCTGGCATTTATTGATTCCTGCAAGTACAGAAGAAGAATGTTAGGTCCAAATGGGAAACGTTCCAAGAAAAAGTGGAAGTAAATTAAATATGTTTAGAAACAGATGTTACAATCTTTCATTCAATACCAAATTTTCAAGAAGAACACATTCCCAAGTCATAAAATGACTTGACTTTCTAGCATGTGAAAAATTAAACAA
The DNA here is from genome assembly GCA_905338405.1 of Notodromas monacha. Classification (NCBI taxonomy): domain Eukaryota; kingdom Metazoa; phylum Arthropoda; class Ostracoda; order Podocopida; family Cyprididae; genus Notodromas; species Notodromas monacha. Next base: position 15,123 of record CAJPEX010004520.1, on the reverse strand, counting down.
ACGGTACATATCAAATTTGGTATCAAATTTGGTAATAATCAGTTCAAACAATTTAAACAATAAGTAATGCAGTAAATTTAACTTCACTCAGATTCGGATGAAGATTTACAAGATTCTGTGACATCTTTTTTTGCCATTTCTTCAAATGACTCCCAAAAATTACTTGCAAAAACACCAGGCCAGATTGCATAACACTTGTAATGAACGTCATTCAGCCATATTCTGAAACTTGCATATTCCTTTGATACACCACCAACTTCTTGTATGTAATTTCCAATGATGGTTCTCATCTGTTTCTCATAGCAAGTTTTTATCTGCAAACAGCCAGAATTAAATGTATTATAATCATGTGCACATGTGTACATGGTGTTAATTCTGCTTACCCATTTCTTGAATGACACAATGCCAATGTACAATTCATTGATGAATGATGAGGTATCCTTCTGTATGACTTCTCTCAGAACTTCCTCTAATTTCTCATTTGAATGCTGTGTAAGCTTTTGTATCTCCTCCCAAAGGATTGAACACAATAAACCAGGAACAAACGGTGACCCTGTATACATATATAAGAATAAGTTAATGTTCAATAAAATGAAATTTTTCATTGTAATTTCATAGACTTGTAGAAAAATACAAACTTTTACCATCTGGCGACAGTCCAAACATGCAATCAAATTGAAATGTGACAAACACACTTTCTTCAACATCTTTGTCATTATCTTTCTCATCTTCATCACACCATCCTGATGTATCTAGGCTCTTCTTGTTGTTAGTCCCTGAGTTAGTGCCTACTTCAAAATCCCAGCGCAGGAATCAGCTGGAAAGAGCAATCTGGCAAGGATGTTGTAGAATATCCCCTTCCCAATTATTCCAGAAGGTGCCTGTAATATAGGTATACATTGAAAAATGCAATTATATCAAATGTTGCAAATATTATTATTAATAAAAGTAAACATACCATCTTTTTCTTTTCCTGTGGTGTTTCAGCCTTTTGCACAAGAGTACGCCTAGCAAGGTTCTTGCAGTACATTTGCATCCTCTGTATGAGGCAATCCAGGTCATCAACTCTAATAAAGAGGCCCATGTCACTTCCGTCCTGACATGCGTTACATGCAATCATAATGCATTCAGTTAACAGCATATCCTGAAAATAAAAATATTTGTAAAGTAATGGAAAGATTTGAAATTATGCTTAACAACTTTTAAGGAATTTGCAATGTAATTCAATATTTACAGTGCGGCTTAAACATTTTAACATGCACATAAACACACGTCAGCATTTACAGCGTGCCATAAAAGGCACGCCATAAATGTTGACATCTTACCTTCACATTAGCACACTTGTCACATTAATATGGAGTAACCCATTTACGGCGCGCCGTTGTTATTCACATCTTAACAGCACGCTGTTCACATACAGCAAGTATTTGTGTGAAAGAGACATTTTTGTCTATTTGAACAGCGGGCCATTACATTAGAACTTATGCATTACTATATGTGGAATAAATTGTACGAGGGATGCAAGTGCAAAAAAAATGTTACATGAAATTACTAACCTTTCTCCATGCTATTGACACCTTCTCTTCCGGAGTTATGTCCTCCACACACAGACTTCCTTTGTATGTTTCTTTTGGAAACTTCAAATCTGAAGACTTGAATGCCACAGGAACACACCTCATTGGAATTGACCAAGTTGATAGGCAGCCTTTATTCCTTTCTAAACGCAACCATGCTGTGCATCCAACATCAAAAACAAAGTAGGACATTGTGCTCCTCCAATCATTGTTTACTCCTGCAGAAATTAATGATAGTTACGTGATAATACTTGAATGAATTATGTATTCATACAAACCATTATAGTCTTCAGGTTTTCCTTTCAAGAAATCGTGCATCTTGTAGTGAGCATTCAACGCCCGAGTCATGAAGGAAGCAAATTGAACAACAGAAGCCGGAGACTTGTGTAACTTTCACTTGGGTGGTTGATATTTAAATTTCCCTGCAATATGATGAAAGAATTTCTTAGTAACAACTAGTATTTACTTGTACTTCATTCTTTACCTTCTTCATCCACTTCTGCAAACCTCCCAAAGAGGGTGGCAACAGGACCCAGTGACTTCAAATCATGCCTGGCTGTTTTCTTGGGTGGACACTTAATTTTTTGCACATATTCCCATTTCTGTACTGTTGATCTTCCATTCGTATACTTCTGTAATTGAATATTATTTTGTAAAAAATATCACTCACAAGTTAACCCATTCAGTTTAAATACCTTATGCTGTGAACGCTTCTCCATGCCACTTCCTGATGTTTCCTTCAAAGATGCACATGAAGATGTAGAGGGACCCTGAATATTTGTTCCTTCTCTTGTTGTTTCATTCTGTTCATGAGGAGCACCAGACTTACATACCTTATTCATGAAGAAACATAGAACATTTTCATAAATTACATTTGCATAATTACTTAAAAATTCCATTCTCACCGTCATGGCTGCCATTATAGTTTTCTTTGCTTTAATTGAAATTTTGTACAAGTCTTCATCTTGCATCCCCTTTGTTTGCATTTCTCCAACATTAACTACTAATTTGAGTAGCTTCTCACACCTTTCACAATTGGGTCCTTCAACGGTCAAATCAGTGAGACTTGCATGAAGCAGCAACTTCAGCATGTTTAAGCTGCAGTAATCCAATTGTTGCGTGTAACAGAATCTTACAAGTTCCATTCCTGCAGTGCATCTGGTGCAGTCTTCATCATCACTTGGTAGAGAGGAAAATTATGGACATATACTTATTTCACACATTAACATTTTGTGATACTTTACCTGTATGTAATTCCATACAGTTAATTGTGTTCTCGTATAGTATTATTTTCACATTCCATAAGGGTTCTACCATGCATGAAGTGTAAATGAGTTTACCTTTCTTTTGTGCAATACTTGGAGGTTTGCCTGTGTGACTTTCTAGGAATACAACTGCATTGGCTTGTACTTTTTCAGAATGTGAGCCTTCTGAACAGCAGTTTCTTTCTGTTGTTTCTACTGCAACCGTTTTATCTGTAGAAGTGTCACTGTATTAGTAACTTTCAATTTCCACATGCAAAACCATGCATACCTTTTACTGAATCATTCTTGGGATCCTCAGACCCAGGCAATTCCAAAACTTGCTGCTGCCCCATGTCTACTGGGTCAGGTCCACAATCCTCTTTTTTGTTTGAAACATCTAATAAGATTAATTTCTATATTATATTGGACTTTTTGAAATTATTCACATACATACCTGTTCCAGGTAAATAGAAACTTTGACGTCTTTGACCTCCTTATCTTTGACTTTCACCTTCTCGTCGTCTAAACCACAGAAGAAGTTTGAACATATCTTAGGACGTATTGAGACAGTTAAGACATTTATATAATCGTAAATGGATTCTGTACCTCCATTAAGAAGGGCAAAATTAGTTAGATGAACTCACTGTTTCTCTTCATGCATGTCGTTATCAGAGTCTTCACAGTGTCTATCAAGACCAGTAAATGACTCGCCGGAAACTTATTTCCCATTATCATATTTATTCCATCATCAGCCCGCTTCAAGTCTCTATGAATGAGGCAGTACACTGCCACGGATTCCATGTTTAGAACCTTGGGCAAGTGCATAATTGTTGCGCAATAAGCAGCTACTAAAGCTGCAATTGTATCTTTAGTATATTCCGTATTATTAATTTCCTCAACTGTAACATTTTGGAACAAGTGAATATTACTCATTGTTGCACTGATAGCAAAGAATGTTATGCACAAGAAATCCGTGAAGGAAAGAAATAACATGTTATATATTACAAAATAGCCAATGAATAAACATAAACAACAGGGACAAACAGAAAAAAGCGCATCAGTAAGAGAAGCAAGGCAAACCGGCACGAGCAATGGTGTGCGACTATTCCTGGATACACACCCCATCAGGAGAACACAACGCACAATTTAAAACACCGCAGCGTGTATGCATTAAATGAATAGATTCACTTTTCCAGCGCGTCACCACAACATGAACAGCACGCAAACTCAGCTGTATAGGGAGTTTATGAGACAGTTTGTATACACCTGCTTTGTGATGGGAGGAAAAAGGGTAGCTTTATATAAATTTACACTTTTCTTTATGTTCTGTTCAGGACCCCATAAGCAGGTGCTGTGGATGTGAACCACCCAATCCTTTACCAGACAAGTAATGAAGCAACCTCATACTGTAATTGCAAAAACATTCACAAAGTGCTGTCCAATGTGCTGTCATGGATCAAGGCGCTGTCCAATGCTGTTAATGGCAGAGAACACAATAAGACCTGCCATATGATAAGCACCGTCCAATGCTTTTCACAATAATGCGTGCCGTTCACAAATCAAAGCAGTGTCCAGTGCTTCTCACAATACTGCGCACTGTTCACAATGATGAGCGCCATACATTGTTTTTCACAATACCGCGCGCACCGTTCATGAAGCAAAGCGCCATCCAATGATGCTTTTAAGCTTCCATTTATCTTTGAAACTGCAGAAACTGGAGGAATAGAAACTGAAAGTGGAAGAGCAGCAGATTTGGTGTCTTCTTCAAACTTGTATAGAATCCTGCATAACTCTGTCAATTCTGTAAATATATTAAGTAAATGGATTCTGTACCTCCATTAAGAAGGGCAAAATTAGTTAGATGAACTCACTGTTTCTCTTCATGCATGTCGTTATGAGAGTCTTCACAGTGTCTATCAAGACCAGTAAATGACTCGCAGGAAACTTATTTCCCGTTATATTTATTCCATCATCAGCCCGCTTTAAGTCTCTATGAATGAGGCAGTACACTGCCACGGATTCCATGTTTAGAACCTTGGGCAAGTGCATAATTGTTGCACAATAAGCAGCTACTAAAGCTGCAATTGTATCTTTAGTATATTCCATATTATTAATTTCCTCAACTGTAACATTTTGGAACAAGTGAATATTACTCATTGTTGCACTGATAGCAAAGAATGTTATGCACAAGAAATCCGTGAAGGAAAGAAATAACATGTTATATATTACAAATTATTATTAATTTCCTCAACTGTAACATTTTGGAACAAGTGAATATTACTCATTGTTGCACTGATAGCAAAGAATGTTATGCACAAGAAATCCGTGAAGGAAAGAAATAACATGTTATATATTACAAAATAGCCAATGAATAAACATAAACAACAGGGACAAACAGAAAAAAGCGCATCAGTAAGAGAAGCAAGGCAAACCGGCACAAGCAATGGTGCGTGACTATTCCTGGATACACACCCCATCAGGAGAACACAACGCACAATTTAAAACACTGCAGCGTGTATGCATTAAATGAATAGATTCACTTTTCCAGCGCGTCACCACAACATGAACAGCGCGCAAACTCAGCTGTATAGGGAGTTTATGAGACAGTCTGTATACACGTGCTTTGTGATGGGAGGAAAAAGGGTAGCTTTATATAAATTTACACTTTTCTTCATGTTCTGTTCAGGACCCCATAAGCAGGTGCTGTGGATGTGAACCACCCAATCCTTTGCCAGACAAGTAATGAAGTAACCTCATACTGTAATTGCAAAAACATTCACAAAGTGCTGTCCAATGCGCTGTCATAGATCAAGGCGCTGTCCAATGCTGTTAATGGCAAAGAACACAATAAGACGTGCCATATGATAAGCACCGTCCAATGCTTTTCACAATAATGCGTGCCGTTCACAAAACAAAGCAGTGTCCAGTGCTTCTCACAATACTGCGCACTGTTCACAATGATGAGCGCCATACATTGTTTTTCACAATACCGCGCGCACCGTTCATGAAGCAAAGCGCCATCCAATGATGCTTTTAAGCGAGTAGTGCGGAAACACAATATTGCGCCAATTACAAACTGAATTCCTGTAAAAGTATAACAAAGCATGTGTTAGACATTTCATACAACATTATTAACAAGAGTCATGAATGCCCATTGATAGATTGAAGTAGACACTTTGAAGAACATGTTTTAAAAAATTTTATTACTCTTATTTGAAAAATGTTAATTATTCACATTACTTATAATATGATAACATCATCATCAACTTCACTCAATTCTTCTTTTAAACCCTCAGCCCTCACACTTTTGCTTGCCCAATTTTCTAACAACATTTATATTTGCAGACTAATGTATGCTTCATATTTATTTTCAATCTCACTTGCACCTTCTTGTTCAACTACCTGGTCTTCCTCACTTGTGCTTGACAGTTTCCTTTTTTTGCAAATACTTGTCTTCAACATTTCCACTTCTTCTGCCACAAGAGGCATTTTCCTAACTTCTTCCTCAGTCAATTTCACCTTCTTAATTCTGTATTTACAAAAGAAGAGGAAATTGATGGAATGGATAACTAAGTACTGGCATATATTAACTTCCTGTGCATTGGCAATTCTTTCTGCCACTTTTTGAAGATAATTTATTCTCTTCTTCAGGGCCATGAAAGCCTCTTCCTCTTTCTTGTTCCCTCTTGTCCTGATGTTCATTTCCTCAGGTGTAGCAGGTCTGCAATTAAACATTTCAAAAATCAGCATCAATCATTTTTGTACTACAATATACACAAGAGATAAACTTACATCTTGGTTTCCTTAGGTTCTGTAAGAGTAGGAGGATTTATAATATCTTTCAATTTAAAATCTGACAAATCCTTCATACCCTTGGGAAAATGCTTCAGTTTCCCTCTAAACCATTTTTTGTACACAGGCAACATGTACCTGCGCACAAATGGTTCCATGGGGAATGTCACCTTAGCAGCAGATCTAAGAGAATAAATAAGAAACATTACAACTTACCAATAATTAAAAAAATAATTTTCAAGTTACTCGCACACACAGAAGCTGACCCTCAAGCCATAAGCTACCCACAACTGTAGGGCACAATTGAGGGAAACATTCAGGTTAAATCCTACATTAAACCCTCCATGATACCCTTTAGGGAAAGTGACTATCATGTCCCCGGGTTCTTGAATGGCAACACTTATCTTGATGTTGTGGAATTTAAACCACTTCTCATCAAAGATAAAGTGTTTGTGCCTACCCACATGCTTGCAGGTGCCCTTGCCAAGTTGGATGGCCAAGTGTTTTTTGAACACATGAGCATCCTCAGCTTTCAAACCGTACCTGATGAGAGTACATAAAAAACATGAATACCTGAGAATTATGAAAGAGATCCAGGTATCTCACCAGATCTTATTACAGCCTGCTAGTTGAAGGTTGACGGATATGAGATTCATATCCTTACAGTGCATTGGAAATGCAGTGTGACGCGCCCCAAGGAAGTAAAATGGCATGTTGATCCCATTTAGAACCAATGGGGTATTAATGTCCATTAACTACGCGGTTACCTCATTTCCTTTTAGGTCCGTCAAGTGCACATTGTATGCACCCTACAATCACAAATTCTTTCAATTCTGAAACTCTGTCATTTCTTGTATCCCGTGCCGTTTATTTGTGTTCTGTAATGGAATTGTGCTCAAGGAACACAAAGAAAAGGCGCACAATAACAGAAGCAAGCAATGCGCAGTTCATTTGTGTGCTTTGATCGAATTGTGCTCACACAAATGAATGGCGCGCGCTAAAAAAGCATTAAACTGCTTAATGTAACCCGTTTAAAATATTAAGCACAACCTTCAAATCACACAACCTTCAAATACGTTGGGCTAAATAATAATAGAACAACCCATCAATACACTTCAACTATAACCCCGCATATTACATAAAGCATTCAAAACACTCATCCTTATAAGTGATGAAATAAAATTTTAACTAACCCTTTCTGGCTTCTTTGTTGGTGAGGGAATTTCCAATTCCGTCACAAACAGTTTGATATCTGTTGATGCTCCAACTGCGAGTTTATCCAGTAAACTCCAAAATACCATGCGTTCAACCATTCCAAACGTAGCATCATATTGGGAGCTTGGTGTCTTTGAAGGCTGGTCCTTGTCATCATAATCAGGCGGTTTGCCTGATCCCATCGCTGCTGCAACACTCTCCGGATCAGCAGCACAGTAAGAGTCACTTTCTTTCAATTTGTTGTAGATATCCGCCCCTGTCACACTGAAAAAAAGGGGTGTGGGTTCATTCACAACTCCATACACCCCGTCTTCATTCACTTTTGTAAGCTTCTGGTGTATAACACTTTGAAGCTTCACATTTGCAATTGATGACCAGCACGACCTTTGCTGTTCACCATGTTCACTGCCAATTTTTTGAAGGGATTTCATGAGCTCCAGTTTGAACCGCAGCTTCATTATCCCCTTTTGCCATGCACCCCACTCAAAAAAGCTTGATTCACAAAGGCTTCAAATTCCTTGATGCCAATTTCATACATTGGGCATAATTCAATGCCGCGCAAAAGCAAACGCACAGCTTTGTAAGATGAAGATTTCAACACCTTATTTATTCCTGTTGACAAAGAAGCAGCAGCAGGTTCTGCTTAATCCATACTTCTCCAACTTGATTTTATGCTGCGGAATAGAATATATTCACAGCCAATGATTAAAAATCAAAACAGATGCAATGTGTCTATAAAGCGCCTATGTATGCATTATTCTTCAAGAAAAGAAGTTTATCACAACACACTCTTAAATCATACAATGCACTAATTAAGACATAATACATTAAAACTTGACAAATACAAGGAATGTAAAAATCACTTTTGAATATATAACAGTGTCCCTGCACCCTGCAATTTCCCGTGCGCAAACTCATGCACTACTGCAGTCTCACGCAAACAGCCATGACAGTATAGAGCAAACAACGCTATGACAGTGCTGTGCTACATGTGTATACTTAAATGTCAAATAATACTTGTACATGAAGAAACCTTAATTAAAAATAATGATTAACGCTTGCATTTGGCATATTTTGTTTCATAAAGTGGTAACTGCACGCACGAAATACACAGTATGCATTTTCCACCAGTCGCATCATGAGGTAGCGTCCTCTACACTGATGTTATTATAACATGAAAACTGTAGTGTCAAAGTGTGTGTAGATGCCACTGTTAAAAATCTTGGCAAAAATGGTTTTCAGAACAAATGCAGATCAGCTCCTAACATTCATATTGATGTGGTGAAAATGTAACTCATAAACCAAGCTTACATGTACTAAAACTTTATCTTCAATCGATTATTCTTTAAATAACTACTTAAATTGCAAGTTGTGGGGGCAATAACACTTTTCAAGAACAAATTCATCAAGGCTTGTAACATTCTGATTGATGTAGTCAAAATTTCACTCTGTAAACCAAGCTTACAGATACTAATACTTTTCTTCACTCAATTATTCTTTAATGACGGCTTAAATAATTGCTGTGGGAAGACAAAATTTTTGGTGATTTTAAAGAATACGTGCTGAAAATAATATTATTATTATTGTAAATAATTAAAATTTATTATTCATATATACTAGTTTAATAATATATGTACAGCACATAATAGTATGTGTAAGAGATTGCCGATTCCAGGGAAGATCTGGGCCACTTATTTGTCAGTACAATAGTTTTTTGGGTCGAGCTACAACAATCCCTTTGTTAGATCCCTTGGGGATCCTTTGGTTAGGATTTGTCAGTAGAATAAACTTATTGTACCTGTAGCCCACAAAATTCCTCTTATGGGACATTTTTCAGATTGCTTTTATCTCGTTTAATGAATTTTTGGTGGAATAAAAAGTAAATGTAACTTTTAGTACATCAATTCCATATGGTTCTCTTATAGCCTTTGCTTGTGCAGTATGGTAAAAGTGCTGTCGTCTGCAATTTTCAAAGGTTGTGTATTTTATTTTGAGAGAACCAATCAAGATATTAACTTGAAACTTGGCATGTGAAGATGCATAGTTTGTGTTTTTTACTACTTGTGGCGCCCTCTATGTGAGGAATGGCAAAGTAAAATAGTGCGCGCATCCTTGTACTTTAAGGGAAATTCGCGGAAATTCGTTGGTGCGCCGATTTTGAACCAGGGTAGATAATTGCAAACCGTTTGGAGGGCTCGTGGGAAAGATGTGCGAGAAGGTTTCCCAGGAGATTAAATCCTCTTGGAATGCGCGACTGTTGGGAAAGGTCAAAGTTGGCTTTCAAAATTCGCGTCATAATTTTGGGTCACTCATGTTCCTTTTCTGGCAGAGTGGGGATCTCTGACCAGAAATATTTTCTGTGAGTGGGAAATGGGGAAGTTATGAGTTAGGACTTGAATAAATGCCCGCCTGGTTTAGCTGGTCTCACAGTGTTCGCAATGTAATTTAAATATTGGAGCATTTCAACTGTTGAGTTTAGAGTTTGTTTGGAAACCTGAAGATGTTGCTTGTTATTTTGCGGCGTCTTTAAAGTGTGTATTTTGTTGTTACATGTTTTTAATGTGCGGTTCCTAATGTGGTGCTTGTTTATTTATTGTTAACACAGGCAGAGCCGCGAATCGGTTTGTTTAAGACTTTCATGTTGCTAGAAATTATTGACTTCTTGTGAATAAACTGGAGACTTCGTGAACTCTGGTTTTTGGTCATTGATTTCATATAAAGCATCACTCATCTTGCACCATCCAAGGATAGTCGTCGTGGCAGATAGGTCTCAATTTGGATTCCTGGGACTAAAGCTTCATTTTCGACTTTGGTGTGGGAGAGGAAAGACTACACGGCATATCCCTCTACTTCATAAGTACTGCAACCCCCTGTTGTCACCTGGGGGGCTGACTTGCCTGGGAGCAGGGGATGCTTAGTGTGCCGCACCAAAGCGGGCCCTCACGCCAATTAAATATTTGGAAGAACAGCAACATCCACCCAGTGCAAATAGAGAGTGAAAACACCCAAATTTGAACTCTTTCAAGTATGAATACAGCTCTTGCACTCACTGTAATTTTCATGATCCTGATTTTATACATGCACATTTTGTACTATACAGCAGTTCAGTTTTTACATGTATACAGCACATTATTTTGATTATTTAATGAATCATATACATTATTTAATACAATTTTATTTTCAATATTTATTTGATTTAATTAATTTATTACAATTTCAAAGTATATATAAAGAATTAATATTATTTGGTATAAATTTGATTAAGTCCCATACAGCAGCATATGTACTCGCATCTATCATACCGCATATATTTAACTTTAATACGTTATAACATATGTATATACAGTCCAACCTCTATAAGTCAAACCTCCCTAAGTCGAAAACCCCCCTAAGTTGAATTTTTCCCCAGTCCCCTTCCAATCCCTTAGAGACTAATGTTGAAAAAACCTCCCTAACTCCAAACAATTCAATGGAAAACCTCCCTAAGTCAAATTTTTAAAACACAAAGAGCCACCAGATTTTTTTTATTGCAGTGGTTTTTGGGGGAGGAGAGCTGCTTCAATTTGATGCAGCATCCTCCCCCATTCATTGAACAAAGAGACACTGTTTCCAGCGCCTAATTTTTAAAACACAAAGAGCCACCAGATTTTTTTTATTGCAGTGGTTTTTGGGGGAGGAGAGCTGCTTCAATTTGATGCAGCATCCTCCCCCATTCATTGAACAAAGAGACACTGTTTCCGGCGCCTGTGCACCAGGTCATTTTACTGCTGCAGCATTCACCCACAAAGGACATTTTTTCAAAACTGTAAAAAAAGCAAACATGCTGTTCTCTACTTCACAGAACCCCAAGGATGTAGATTTTTATTTTTATTTCTTCAAACACCAGAGCAACAATCTGCATTTTGTTCTAACTAGGAAATGGCCATAGTTTCACCAAGTGATCCATGCCCTTTACCTGAGGGGGGGACTTCGTCCCAAACAGCCAAAAAAAGGGCCTTTCAATTGGCATTCCCATTAAGAAGGCTGTGGATTTTTTCTCTTGGGGTGCAGAGCTTCAGGGTCCCAGACTCTGTACAACTTATGGGGACATTCAATTTTTTCTCACAATGTGGCTTGAGTAATCCTGAAAGATTCTGAAATGTTGAAACTAGGCCAGTGATGTCCATTGCAGAAATTTCTGTGGTTTCAAATTGTTTGGGAATGCTAGAAGAATATGAGCATGCCCTGTCACTCATTTGTGAAGTTCAACAAACTCAAGTTTAGTTCCTTTTTTTCAAAAGACCTGTCACAGTGCAGCATGAAATAACTGGGATAATTTTCCTACATTTGAAATATTGGCTGTATGGGGATATCCTGACGTTCTCTTGTAGGGTACCGAGTCTCTAAGGGGTTCAGATTTTATAAAATCCAAGTTTTTAACACCTACACTTTAATACATACCCCTTTTGAAACAAATTATTGGTGTAAACGGAACTTCTCTTTTAACATTCTGAATTATTAAACAAGTAATGCAAGTAAAATTCATCACAGTCATATCTTGAACCTATGGGATGTTTGTGCCCCACAAGATTTTAAGACCTACAGGATTTGTGAGCTGCAGGTTTTTCTATTGGATGGGATTTTCTCCTGCACCCAAAGTATCATGTAGGTGCATCACTCTCATAGAAGTTGAAAGCACAAAAGTGAATAACTTCCTGCACTGTCCTGGTCCCCTCAACATACCTAATTTTTAATCTTTTGCTGGCCTGCAGAGTCGAAGGCTTTTTTGTCAGGCATGGGTTTCAAAAAGGCTCAACTGCTGGGGAAGTCAAAGGGTTTTTCTGGTGACCCTTCTTGGTCCTCCAAGAAGGGTCAGTTGACTAAGGTGTGAATTAGGAGATTCAGTTATTACTTTTGTCGAAGATAACCTTAAAATTAAAACAAAGGTTTTTTAAAACAGAGTTAAAAAGAGGGATTTGGAAAAAGAAAATAGTCTTACTCACTTTCAGGTCTACTGCCTTACCATGTCAAGGAAAGGGCATAAGCTAAAAAAAATGTCAATCAATGAAAAAGTAACAATTATGAGAGCTTGGGAAAAAGGCTAAAAAAAAGTGGTCAGCAACAAAGTTCAGGAGAATGAATTTAAAAATTGTTTACATGCAGGATTGCAGAACAATCAGCTGCTGGAAAGGAGCAGATGAACTGCATATGCAGAGAGAGAGAGAGTGATTCTGATGAACTTATTAAGATAAAGAACACTCACAATAAATTGTGAAAAGTTTGGCAAGGAAAATTTATTTTCTTTAATTATGAGCCTATGATAACTACAACTCTACTGAGAAAAAACTAAACCTAGAATATAAATAAGAATATATTAGCTAAGAACATTGGTGCACAAATATTCACAGCCTGATTTCTACCCATCTTCCAAAACACCTTTCCACCACCAAGACACAAGACCAACTAATGATAAATCATGAATATCTGCACTATTTATCCTACAGTTCCTGAGGGAACTTAAGGAAGTAACCAATTCGATGACGTACTCTCTTTCACTTTCTTTATTAGAGGGTTATGTACTTTATTGGGGAAGGAAGGACACGTAGAAGGATTAGACATTAGGGATTAGGAACCTCTGAAATTTCTCAGAGGTTTTCTTTGGAGAGAAGAGAAGGAATCTCCTTCTGACCTTGTTTTGATTGATATAGGGATCAATATATGCCCTTTCAAAGAGTTGTAGCCACATTCCCCCAAAACTTCCTTCCAAAAAAATTTTTCTTTCCTGTTGTCTTCAAAACCTCCCTAAGTCGAAACCTCCCTAAGTCGAATTTTTTCCCTGGTCCCTTGAAATTCGACTTAGAGAGGTTCAACTGTACCTAAATTCATAAAACATCCCTGTGCACATACTCTTGCAAAATTTTTAAAATTGGGAGAATATTAAAAAAAATACAATGAGCTAAACTGAAAAAATGGAATTTTTCAGAAAATCCCATTTCCCATTTTGCAAACTTTACAAATGTGGCAAAAATTAATTTCTTGATAGAAATAATTTTTAAAACTATATAAAAAGCTCCATGATGTTTGCCACATTTTAAAATTTTAAATTTGGATATAACCTGAATATTGATGAAATTACAATGATTTTAGGGAAGTGCCATAACATTTCTGTAAGGTTCCAGGAAGTTACTGCCAGGTTAGTAACTTCCTGCAAGGTTACAGCACTGATGTTGTAACCTCTCAGGAAAACTCCCTCCCACAGAGCCACAATAGAGGCCTGCAGGAGGGTCCCGTTTCTGGCTGTCTTGCCTTGTCAAAAATTGAATTTTCATGCTAACTTAATTTTTAAAACTGCATGATAAGCGCCATGATGTTTGCTACATTTTGCTTATTTTAATTCTGAAATTGCTTCAAACTTCACCAAGTTACAATGAAAAGCGCAAAACGTTTTTTCAAAACTGTATGAAAATCACATAAAAGTAATTTTACTTTCTTAATTTTGTCTTACTTTCTCAAAATGCCCAATCAATGTTAAGGCCAAAGTGCCAATTTTTTTATTTTTTCAAGTTCCAATAGCATGCCTTCTTATTTTTTCAAAATAAAAATATGCTTGAAACTACAGGTTATTTGGTATCATTCTCTTATTGTTTTTTTAGAGGAAAAACAATTTTAAAAATTTTGGAGAGTTTTAAATTTCTCTCTTATTCCAAAATGCATGGACAAAATTTGACAAATGACAAAAGGCTTAAGCTGTTTGGTCACAGCTTACCTGTTGACCCGCCAATGGGAATACAAACGGGGATTAAGACTCAGCCTAATGGGGCCCATAAATACTTGGGCCCCATTTTCCCTACCCCTAAGAACTGTCAGCGTAATTTGAATGATAGTACTGTACCGTATTTGATGTATATATGCAGGTGTCTGATCCTTCATATCACAGTATAAGTCATCATCGCACAGCAAATATATACGTACCTGGGTGACAGAAGAGCGCCGAAACATGCCACGACGTAATCTGTTTTATTTGTTGTAACCGTTCTGTCTCCGAGTCCCGCTTCCACCAAAGCCGTGAAGTCATTCTCTTGTTCCGCAGTCAATCTCGATTGCGCAAATTGTCGTCGTTGTCGTTGACGAGCAGACAAATCATGGATCCGTCGTCGAGATGAATGATCAGCAAGCACATTATCAGGAGAGATAATGGCTGCTGCCCATGCTGGTCTCATTGTGCCTTCATGATCATCATCCGCACCTATTTTAACACGTTTTTATTAACTCGCTTTCTTGTCTGTTTGTTTGTCTGGATCAAATTTTGCAACTCAAAT
>CAJPEX010004519.1:4707-21219 GCA_905338405.1 Notodromas monacha | reverse complement strand
GATGGTAAATTGGTGAGAGAAATGCCCAAGAACTTTTCTTACATCAATTTTAGGTTTGGAAATACTGCATCTGTTTCTTGTAATTTGCCCTGAAACTTATTTGAAATTTCATCACAAAATGTCCCTGTGTCAAGTCAGTGTCCTCCTGTTGGGCCTTTTTTATTAATTTTTATGGGAAAATAAGTGTCCCTATGTCGAATTGTCCACATGTGGGGGTCTCACTGTACATATTAGAGAAGGTAATCAACTAAGCAATAATTGATTATTCGAAATGTTGGCATTTTTGATGCGTGAAAATATTCGAGAACTATTTGCTCAGAAACCATTCGTCATCAGGACTTGATGCTGATTTTTAAAAATTTTATTTTCACTTTTTTTCGCATAGCCTGCTGTTGCAAGCAGTGTGATCAACGTGGCAGTTGCGATCGGCTCAGAAGCAATCGCCATCGGCTGCGAGGACGGAAACTTGATTTTCCTCGTCCTTTCCAATCAAAGTTTCCAAAGAACTGGCCGAAAGATTTGCCACTTTTCGTCCATCAAATCCCTCGCTGTGACGTCTGCAAATAATAATCCGGGGAACAACAAGTACCTCTTGGCCTTCGGTGGAGGTCGTGCAACAATCTGCCTGTATGAAGTGGTGCTCCAAGGTATAGCTTATACACTGCAATAACATATGTTTCATTTGGGTTATGCGTGGTTCTGTGCTTTTTTTTTGTTTTATTTTTGGCAGTGAAATTCCGATACAACGAATTTTTCGTTACAACGAGGGTTTTCTTCTTCATACAGGATAGGGACAATAACGTTATAAAAATGTCCCTGAAACAAAGATATTTTCCTCCATAATCTCAGCATAAAGAATGTTTGTCTTGATTATTTGTGCGCATAGGACATAATAATATTTACTAAGTGGTACAATATGAGGAAAAACCAACCTTGTGCAAAATTGAAAAACCTTTAAAAATTTGCAGTAAATGCTGACATCTTTTTGTATTGAAAATTTAGCTTAGCAGGAAGTATGAGTGTATTTAGCTTTATTTTACAATTTCTAAATTGTTACTATCTTGAAAGAAGAGTATGTTTGGAAGGATATTGCTCTATTTCAGGTAACATGCTGTTGATGGGTAACATTTTTTTAACATGAATTTTCTGTCTACAGTATTTCAGTTCATAAATTGGTGAGATTCTTTTTAGAAAATTTAAGAAAGGGACATTATGAAGTACTGTATAAGGGGATTTTATTTCACATTTTGAATTTCATCCATTATTTCATCAAAAGAATTTGGAAATTTAGGTAATTCTTTGCATATCCATTGTGGAAGTGCTATTTATTCTAAGGGAATTCAGGCAGGAACTTGAAAAAAATTTGACTTGGGGAGGAATTCCACTTAGAAGAGGTTTGACTTATCAAGGCTCACCTGTAATGATTATCTCCAATGATGACAAATGTATGAAAATTTTCATGAATTGTTTGTCAACTAACAAAATCATGAAAACCCATGATGTTCCCACAGGCAAAGAGAAGCGCACAGAGCTGTACTCTGTCAAGATTTCCAGCGATGTCACTGTGGGAACCAAAGGAACCCCGGGCCCAAGGAAACCCTGGACTTGTTCAATAAACGAGTGCCTCGACACTTCGGAATGTCGAGTGAATTCCTTGAAGTTTCTGTCTCCGGAAATCCTGGTTGCTGCTTGTTCCGACGGCTTTCTCAGAGTGTTCGATGTCCTGGGCCCCGACGGCCTTGACTTGAAGTGGCAAGTGGAGCCCAGTCCAGCAGCAGTTCTCAAGTGCCAAGTCCTGCCAACATTGGATGGGTGCGGAATTTTCCTGGCTGGAAGCAGCGACGGGTTGCTCAGGGTCTTCACTGACAACAAGGAACAGCAGGTGATTTTTTTCTTCATTGTTGAAACTCAGCGCTTGGATCTATTTCAAAAAGTCTCATAACTTATATGAACCAACCCTCGTATGGAGTCGTGTGACCCGCATTTTTCTTCCCTGGAATTTTCAGAAAGTCCTTGAATGGATCGGCCACTCGGCTGGAATCACTGCGATCGACGTTGTTCAGCGAGCGGAAAATTGTTGGATCGTAGCGACTGGCGGGGATGATAATGCCTTGAGCCTTGCTGTTATTTCTGCCAATTCAGACGTGCTGTCGTCTACTAATACATTCAAGTCGTGGTCTGTGAAAACGACAACCAACAGCCAAGCGACAGCTTGTCAAATTTCAGGTACGGTATATATAAACTACTGGATTGGGAGAACAGTTTTATTTCATTGTTGTTTCATTAGACAGTGCTTCAAACTGCAAGGGACCAGCAAAAAATTTGCGTTTTTGGTTAAAAAAAATAATGAAGGAATTTTTGTTGACAGAGAGAAAGAAAAATGGCAGGAAATTGTAATTGGAGTATATTTTGTGCCTTAAATCAGTGTTCCCCAACCTTTTTGGGCACATGGACCAGCCAATTCCCATAAAAATTTTGGAAGACCAGCAAATTCCCAAAACATTTTTTGCAGACTGGCAAAGTTTCATAAAATATTTTCAGACTCACAGAAATGTTGCTTGGAAGATTTTCTGGCAGGAATTTAAAATTTTCTGCTTCTTTACAAAAATTGAGTTAAGTACCAATGAAGCAGCTTAGCAGAATGTCATAAAAATTAGAAAGTTAGGCTTGAAGAAAGGTTTCTCAGGAAAAATGGCAAAAATGTATTTCAGCAGGTGAAAATTTGTCTGGAGTGTTATTAGGAGAAAAAGCCATTTTATTCTTTGGCACATACTGTACTGTAATTTCAACTGTCATTATCCTTCAAAAATTTTTGGTAAAAATGACAGACCTCATCCCTACTTTTGATCATGGTATCATGCTGAAAATTTCCCACAGACCAGCAGAAAACTTCTGCAGACTGGCACCAGTCAAGAGACCACCAGTTGGGGAACACTGCCTTCAATTGCTTCTTGAATGAGTTGACAGGTTGCTGAACTTGGAGTCAAGGGTTTCTTTGCCCAATTAGTATTTTACACATTTTTAAAACTTCTAAATTTTGTTCTATTATTGATTTTATCCTCATGTGTCAGTAGAATAATAGCCAAAAGACCTCAGAAAATTTGAGTTATAGGGGTTTCCAATCCATTGTTTCTAAGGGAATTTGGGTAATGGGTACTTGAAAAATAGTCAGCATTTGACTAGGGGAAGTTTGAGTTATCAGTAAAGGTTCAACATTATTTGCATTTCAAATCGGGATTGATTGAATGACTGTTTCTTATTTTTTGACCCCCTTGAGCAGGTGTGAGAATTTTATCTTCCTCTGGAAAGATTCTCAGCGTTGGTCTCGATCAGAGATTCGTTTTATGGGATTTTGAGATCCCTGATGGTGACAATGCCGTAGACCAGGTGATACTGAGACCCGTGGCATTTCGAATGACGAATATTGCCGACATCCACGACCTTGTTGTTCTGCAATCTGATGACGGGTGCGTTATTGTCATGAATAAATCAGTGCAATTTTACACTGACTTGCAGATTTCAGTCCTTCAAAAAAGTTTAGGTGGATTACTGTGCATTGTATTAGAAAACTGTTCTGTGTTAACTCGAGTATACACCACTAAGAAAAGAAAAGGGGGGGGGGGGGGGGGTGTCATACTGGAGTGAAAACTTTTCCTGCAAATTTTCCAAATTTTTTTTGCGTGTTATCTTTACATCTCGTCAAACATGAGTTACGAAAGAGGATCGAAGTGAATGCAATTGAGATTCTCCTATTGAAGTAGGAATTGATAATTTTAGGTGTGGCGCAAATGAAGATCCTGGAAATTCTAGTCTCTCAAAGGAATTATATTTTAGGCTAGAATACAATTTAAAAAATCGCCTTTGTTCCACGGTAATAAATCTTGACCTGGATTCGAAGATGAAATGCATAACTTGGTGAAATTTATGCATGCTTTGGTGATCCATTTTTTCCTACCGTAACTTTTTTCTGGTAAGTGTTTTGTGCTGTATATTCATTTTCTTCTGAGAGGAACAAATGAATTTCTCGTCAGTCTGGGTATGGTTTTCAAGCATGAAACTAAGCTGTAGCATTTCAACAATGTTTAGTTATTGAGTTTTCTTGAAGCAATTAATCTAATGCTGCCAAGCAAATGCTGAAGTTCAACTTTCCAAAATTGGATCAATGAAGAATTTTCAGCTCAGGGTTTCGTTTCTTTTCTTAAATTTTTGTAGAAAAATAATTTGTCGATTTATTTTCCTTGATCATTCCAAGAAATAGCTGAACAAAGTCATAGGAAAAGTACAATATTTGACAGAAGTTGCCATTTTTTTTTGGAATCGTACCATGCAGATTCGTCATGTTCAAATTTATTTTTCAGATCTCTCGGTGCTGTTGCCGTTGGACAGGGTATTGAGTGGATTCGCCATGAGATACCACCTTCGACGGGTGCTGTGCAATTTACTCAACGGGTTTGACAATAAAAATGAGCGATTTTGCATTGTGCAGGCACTGGTTTCATTTTATCGCAAACCCCCTTTTCAGTATTCCCGACATTTCCATCAATGCCACGTAAGCAAGTGCGAATCACATCGGCGACTATTTTGATCGACTGAAATTGTTATCCGATACGCGAAGTAGAACATCACAACACCAATAGTTCAGGCGAAAGAATCCGGCGCAAAAACCGTGCAAATACTGAGATCAATGAAATCGCAAAACGGCAAAGGCACACATGAAACAAAGCGTCGAAAAACACGCATCGCACGGAGTTTCAGTAACGTTCCCACTTGTCAGACTTGGGATGGATTTCCGGTAACTTGAATTTGCCTTCAATGGAGGTTATGCGAACTTCATCCGTTGAAATGGGGGAATCAACGACGGCTGTGTGGCAAGTTTCAGTCGACTCCCAACCCGCCATTTGCTCCTTGAGTTTTTCTTCTCTTTCTTTATCCTGAGAAAATAAGAACATGGTGGAAGAAATATTTACAACACTGTGAATCCATGTTTCTGAACTTGGTATAGCCGCAAATATATTGTCAAAACATATTAATTTACAGTCAACCCTCTCTGAATCAAATTTCAAGGGAACAGTAAAAACATTGACTTGGGGAGGAATTGAATTATAGAAGATTGAGCTACAATACAAAGCCTGTTATTCTAGGAAAGTTGGAAAAATTGCCCAAAATTATAAACGGTGTTATTCTGGGGCTTGAATGGCTTCATAAAGGAGTTGAAAGGATGCTGAACTTGGAGGCAGGGCTTCACTTTCCAAAATAAGTCTTTCACTGTACTATCTTTAAAACACATAATTTCTGTTTTTATTGCATTTTTCTTTCTCTGGTCAAGAAAATAATGGCAAACAGGTAACAGAAAATTCAACTTTTGGAGGTTTGAGGGGTATTGTAACTCAAACCTCAATTCAAAACGTGCTCAAGTTAAATTTTTTTGATGGTCCCTTAAAATTCTACTTGCAAGATGTCCAACTGTACTGAAAATTTTGCTGTACAGTAATCGTATTGTTGCAAAAAGATTTTACTGTACTGACAAGATTGAAAAATTACCAACCTAGATTCGCAAGCAGAGTTTTCCTCTCATTAAGCAGGAGAAATGTTACACGCAGGGTAGAAATTTTAGCGTCTTCAGTAATTCAAGACAACACGCTACTAAACAAAATCTGCGTTAAATTAAAACATGTAGATCGCAGTTAAGTAACACGAAAAGTCATCAAATCGGCTCTCGTGGGTTGCAATACGACCAGATACTCTCGCACATTCAAATTTGAGTGAAAACGACTATGTGGAAAAGTCGAACACCGGTTCGATGTGCGAAACCAAAGTTTTAAAAAGGGCCAGAGTAAGATTTAAAAAAAGCCCGAGGTTCAACTGACAAGCATTTAAAAGTTAGCATTGAAAAACTGTCCAAGAGTTTCAAATAACCATGTCCAGATGATTCCACGCCTATTCTCCCCGAAATTTAACGTCATTTAACATTCCTTTCATAATGTTCATCCGTTTTTACAAGTTGTCTAAATACAGGTGGACTCTCTCTCTCTCTCTACAATGATGTTCCCTGTATAACGAAGTTTCTTCTTGTCCCATAAGCAAGGTTCTCTGTCCAGTGTTACACTGGCTCTCTATGACGAAATTTTCTCTACAACCATTTTTCCCAGTCCCTTGAATTTCGTTGTAAAAAGTTCTCCTAACAACACTTACGTGCTGAAATGCATCACTTTAATTTTTTCATTCTGAGAAATCTTTCTTCAATAGGCCCACCTTTCTAAGTTTTTGATGACATTCAGCTACAGCTGCTTCATAGGTGCTTGACTTAATTTTTTAGCAAGAAGCAGAAACTTTTCTGTATCCGCCATAAAGTCTTATCAAGCAAGAAAATTTTCAAGTCTAAAATTCGTAGGAACTTCGCCAGTCTGTAGAAAATTCCTTGGGGAATGTACAGGTCCACAAAAAATTCCATGGAAATTTGCTGGTCCGCGGGCCCAAAAAGGTTGGAGAACACTGTCCAAAATGACCATTCAAAACAGAGGCATTTTCTCACAACCCACCTCTTGTTGCATACGCTCAAATTCGTCAATCTCCAACTGATACTTGGGCGAAGTAATGCCAAAGAAATTCGCCAGTGTTCCTCCAGCGGAATCCGCCATCGATAACAATTTCCCGAGCGTGGACGTTGTCACGAACCAAAACCATGGACCCCATTCCGCGGGCACCTGCAACAGTTTCTTTCGTCAAACCCCACGGGCATCCGAACAGTCTAACACAAATGTTCTCGAAATATAAATTCAAACGGCATGCGATTGAGCTGATGAACAATTATTGATGGGAATAAATATTCTTTGGCACAACAACAAAAATATTTCCGACACATGCTCATCACAAATGTGGCGGCTGTTGGTATAAAAAATAAAAAAAATATACAATTACAGCACCTTAGAAGACTTGGAGGTAACCCTCAGAATTAATGTTAAGTTGATTTCAGGAATCCTGAAGAAGCTGGGCTACAGCAAAAAATATGCAAGATGGGTGCCTCGCCTCTTGGGTATAGAGAAAAAAGCTGCAAGGGTGACTTTTGCAAAACATTTTTGACTGAATATGTTGAACAGGGCTGGATTTCTTCTTGTGCCAAAGATGAATAATCATTCCAACTCAATTGCAATGAATTATTGTGTCATCAAATAGGTTCCATCACTCCTTCTTGCTAACAGACAACTCAAAAGGCAGTTCCAGGTTTCTTAAATTTTGTATTCCCCATGACATACCCGAGTTATGCAACTTGGCTTGAAACTAGGTCAGATCCAGGTCTGACCAGTCTTGCCCAATATCTGACTGCAAAGTCTACAAAAGCAGCTGCCACTCTCTGTTCTTGTGCTCATTGTATCTTAGATGCTTGTTGGTAGAACTTATGTTAGTTGTTGCCCATACTTGTTTAACACAAAATGAACACTAGCATTCTTTTATAAGAATTCTTGAGGAGTCTTCATTGAAGGACCCAGCAATAAGGAATAGAAATCTCCTCACCATTGAAGTACTGTAGTCAAATATAAATTAAGAATACTGTACCTTAAAATAGTAAGTATTCAAGTGTGAAGACTCAAGAGAGGTCTTGAGAACTTTATATTTACTTAATATCAATTTGAAGTCTGATAAAAATTGTAAAATATATCAGTTATTTTCGAAAAATGTTCATGAACCAAGTGCCCACCTACACTCCAGTCACTCCTCATGTTATGACACAGCTTGGTTAGTTTTTACTTATGTGAGTTACAGTCAGGCTTTATTCAAGATAGAAACACTTGACACATACTTATCTTCAAACATGCAATTATTGAAACATTACACAAATTAATAAAACTGATTCATTAGGTCAATCATCACAGTTGACTATCAAGTGATTAGCAAAAAATTTGAGTTTGGAAGGTGTCAAGTTAGAGAAGCAAGCATATTTAGGGGGGGGGGGGGAAAGAAAGCAGAATTACAGGAAATTTCAATTTGTGATATTCTAGACTTGACAGGATGCTGAACTTGGAGGCCAGGGTTCATTTGCTCAATTAGCCTTCCACTTCCTTTCCAAAGACATCACATGGCATTTTTATGTTTTCTATTTTCATATGTAAATGAAGTACAGTAATAGCCAGAAGGCCTCCAGAAAATTTGAGTCATGGTGGTTTGAGGAGGAAAACTCTCAAGTTTAATGCATTGTTTCTAAGGGAATTCAGAAACTTGACTTTGGGAGGGTCAATATGGTGAAATTTAACTGTATAAATAACGACGAGGCTGGAAATTTCACCCTTCATTCAGCAGCTTTCCTCACTCACCAAAGCGACTTCATTCACCGCATTCCCATTAGTGGATACACCATCCAACTCATCACCTTCCTGGTCACTGTATTCCTCCAAAACCCCATCGCTGAAATGAAGAACGCGCTTCGGCTTCTTCACACGCTTCTCTGGCGCAAAATCCTCCAATTTCGTTTCCATCTCGCACGAAAGAGAGAATCTGAAATCGAAAAAAAACGAAGAGTTGACGTCATTCCGATGCATCACACAGGGGAAAACGAGAGAGAAAGAAAAAGACTGAAGTACGCGGCTCAACACAAGGAATATATTCATTCCCAACTCGTTCCAAGAACCTCATCAGGCTTTAATGTTCTTATAATAGGTGCCCTTGGCGTGAGTTCGCTTCTTCTTCTTCTTTTCCAGCGCCAGTTTGCGGTTCTTCTTGAGCAGCGGATAGTATGTCCTCTTGACCAGACGATTCCTGCGCTGCTTGGCCACGTACAACTTGAATCGATCCAAGTCTCCCATTGCAGCTTTCTGTAAGAGACAAATAGAGCAACGAATTAAAGCATGGTTTCGAAATAATCCGAAGATAACCTGATTTTCACTCGGAATTAAGTTCACATTCCATTTGTCAACTCACACTAGGTTTCGAAGGTCGGGTTGAAGGAATTCGTTTCGAGCAGAATTCAGAGTTTTTAGAAAATTCACGAAATTTTTAAGCGATTTCCTATTTTACTCAGGTCTTGACTTCGGTAGCTGTTGAACTAACATATCAAATTACGGTACATGGGACGTCTTACATGATTACTTCCAACAACAAAGGCCAACTTATTTTTCGTATTATACGACCATTTCCAGATGAAAAAAAAATTTTTTTTCGAAGAAGCACGAACATATTTTAAATTGTCACAAGTCAAGAGACGCGAAATCTTCACGGTTCCGTGACCAAAATTTAGGTAGGACGAGGGATCATGTGAAAATACATAGCTCAATAAACAGAGACTCCCATTTCAGAAGATAATATGGCTTACGGTGAATTTCGATGCACGAAAACAGTTCCGGGATTAATTCATTTACGGAATATTCCCGAGAAATTCTCGCTAGTCCATAAGATTTTGCCATGTTAATGACGATCTCGTCAACGGATTTCGTTAGTCGCGAAATTTCCGGCAGTCAAAACTATGAAAAGGTTTGGTTAACTTCGTAGGAACTCAAATCATTAAGTTACGTTAGTGGGAAAATATCAATCCTCGATACATGACTGAACTCGTTTTTGGAGCGATAATGCGTGTAGAAAAGAGAAACAAGTAGCTGTTCAACCGAGGCTTTCAAAACGACTGACGGAATTCCGATTCCAAAAACAGATGAAAATCAATTCGTGTTGCGAAAAAGAATCATAGGACATTGTAATTAGTAACATTCAGGGCCTTCTTGAATGACGTTGAACTTGGAGACAAGAGTTCATTTGCCTAATTAATCTTTCACTTGCTTTCAAAAAGCATCAAGTTACGTTTTTGTCGCTCATCTCTTTGCTGTGTCAATAGGCCTCCAGAAAATTCGAGTTACAGAGGAAAGCCTCTGAGTAAGGGAAGCTTTTGATGCATTATTTCAAGCGGAATTCCGGCAGGGACTTGAAACAAAAGTTCAACATTAAAAAAAAGGCGTAATTACAGCACCTTGGAAGACCCGGAGGTAACCCGTGTAATTAATGTTAGGTTGATATAAAGAATTCAGAAGAAGCTGAGCTACAGCAAAAAATATGCGAGATGGGTGCCTTATTCGACTTGTGAAGTTTTGAGTTATCGTTGTTCAACTGTACTTCGTAGTTCAACAAGGAATGCCTTAAAAATACATGCGATCCCTCACCTTTTTCGAATTCTCAATCTTCTGGTAGAGTCTCGTCGCCTTCCACTTCTCAGTCAAACCAGAATCCTTCCACGCTTTCCGCACCGTCCTAGAATCAATAATATTCGTCGCTACAAAAATCTTTCAAAAATAACCGAATAAAGTAGAACTTACTTCGTGTTGCACCCAGCCGGATATCGGAGGACAAACTTGGTCAAGTGGATCTCGTTCGCCCGAACGGCACGGCGGTGAACTCCGGATTCAGGTCCATCGACCAAGAACTGTTTCCCAAAATGAACAACGAATCGATCAAGTGATGGACGAACACTGTATAAAAAAAATTACACGCTGGACATTTACCCTTTTTCCATCGACTATTTCCACAATGGAAACAATTTTCCCACTCTGTGAACCCTTCTGAAGCAGGCAAACGCGACCCACTTGCACCAACTTGGGGAAGTGGGAAGTTACAAGCACTGTTGGGGTTTTCTTCTTGGGAGCAGGCGCAGTCTCGGCCATCGTGGGCAGACTCACTCAAATACCTGAACAAGACATTTCAAATCCCTTTCAAAATCAAAACGGAAACATTGCATAAATGTCCGATTGAACAAGAGACATAGTTTTTTTCCCCTTTATTTCATTCAACGCTGCGGCAACAACTGGACGTCGAACTACTTCTTTCCCGGGAGGATGACACCTTCATACTGTAAAAGAAAGGACGAGAAGATTAATGATATTGGCGACTCGAACTCATAAATGAACATACCTTGGTCTGAAACCACTTCATCGCATCTTCCTTCGTCAAACGATGCGGGTTACCAATCTTCGAGGTCTTCCGGCGGCGGTGTGAAACATTGAAGCCTGGTAATATTGAGAGCACGATTAGTTACCATATTTTCAAACTAGTTTTCAAGCCCGATTACATCCTGGGACGGTTTACGAAGAAAACTGCTGTCACTTGGACTTTGTAGTGGAATAGACCAGGGAGTTCACCCAAGAAACCTAACCAGCATCCGAGTCAAACTCACCAATTCTTTTTTCAACCGAACTCTCAAATCAGCCTCATCCTCACATCGTGATTACTGGTTGACGCATGAAAAAAAGACACACTGTGTCGACCTCGGGAGTCATCTTTACTTCAAATTGTCCACTGTACGTTAGTAAATGAGTTTGACCTCGGTAACTCGAACCTTCCCAAGTCAAATAACTCTCCCGTCACGCTTTTCCAAGACCCTATCCGAATCCCCTTAGAAACGATGCATTAAAAACCTACCCAATCGAAAGCTTTTCCTTCTCAATCCTCTAAAATTCAGAATTTCTGGAGGCCTTTTGGATACTATTTTTTTCAGAACAGGTAAGATGAAAGCAATATAAATGTAACGATGAGTTGTAAAAGGAAGTAAACACTATTTGGGCAAATGAACTCTAGTCTCGAAGTTCAGCATTCCGACAAAACATTCAAGCAATTTAAGGCCTGGAATACTGTATCACCGATCACAATCTCCGGCGTTTTTTCTTTCCTCCCCGAACAAAAATGTTTGTTTCCCTTACTCGAAACCTCCATTACATTCGACTTGAGGTTAGACGGTAAACCAAGTTCCCAACGCATATAATCGAAATACTGCATACATATGAAATATGTAGGCCGCAGTTAAGTAACACGAAAAGCCATGAATTTTGGGCTTTCGTGGGTTGCAATCCGACCAGTTACTCTCGCACACAGTAATTTGAGTGTAAGCGACTATCGATGAGACGCCCACCGGTTCAGTGTGCAACACCAACTGACACGAGGATGCTTACCTGGACGACCGAGGACGACGTAGAAATCAAGACCGTAGATACCAATGGTCGGATCGTACTTCAGACCAAGATCAATATGTTCCTGGATACCGAAGCCGAAGTTTCCGGTGTCGCTGAAATTTTCGCGACGCAATTCGTATTCCTTAACTTTGAGCCCCTTCTCTAGAATCTCTTCAGCTTTGGCTCCTCGAACGGTGCAGTGGACCGCGATCTTCTCGTTACGTCGGATACCAAAAGAACGCACGGTATAACGAGCCTTGGAAAAAACGGGTGTTTGTCCGGTCAAGGACTCCAACACCTGAAAGAAGCAATAAAACGAACCTACTTAGAGAAGCTGGGGAGGATCTTGATTCAGAAGTTCCCCATAGATTATCATAAGAGATGTCTCAACTGAAGTTCAGCGCTTACTATCGAGCTATAGCGTTAAACAGATACGGTACTTAAACTGCTACAATACTGTTTTGTATCGAAAATTTCCGCACTCACTTTGGCAGCACGAGTGAGCCTATCACCGGATTCTCCAACGCAGATGTTCAAGCAGAGCTTCCGAATCCTAACTTCGCGCATAGGATTCTTCGATTTGTCCTTCACCTCATGACGAGTCTGAAAATAACGATTCATAGATCAGTCATTCACTATCAATCAACTGTCAAAGATTTCCTCACTCTAGGGGCCTTCTTGGCAACGGCGGTCATGATGTTCACCGATGAGCTTCAACACCTAGAAACCACACGGAAAACAAACGATTTCAACGGAGGGGAACGTGTATTACTCAATATGAGACTAGTACTGCACTCGGAACAGTTCGTTTGAATTCAGTAACACTCGAAGACACTAAACAATAGATAACTGGTTACGCATTTCTCCGTTCCACGGAAATCTGCGGACGAGACACCAACCGGGATCTCCGCCCGAAGATCAACGCACACGAAAGAACATGGCTTCCGCTGACAGCAGTGTAAAGTGTTGTACCGAACAAAGTTTCACGAAAGGAACATGCTGATATATATGGTACCACAAATTACAGAACAGTACAGTACTGTACTGTATTCGTCAGGAAAGTCAAACATTGTGATCGATCATAGTGGATTACAGTTCATAATCTCATATAGTATATACAGTATTGAGGATTCAGAATTAAAGTGGACCAAAATTAGCTTTCAATAGACAGACCTGAAAATCCAAAAATATTGAGTAATGAGATTTTATATCAAACAGCACTGAGTGTGCAATTTAACAATTTGTGTTAGACATACCGTATTTACTCCTGAAACATTAATGTGGAAATGAATTCGTTTATTTTGAATAAGCATTTGCAACGTTTTCAGCTTTGCGCGGGGAATATAGCAGCGGTTTTTTTTTTTACCGAGATTTACTTCACCACATATAGGTTGCACCGGAACGTATCCTGGTGCATTTTTTGTCGAACTGTATGAGGTGGCTACCAGACATCAATGCCCGAGATGCCGTAGAACTCCGTTAGCCCGTGTGCCGTGCGGTTGTTTGGGAGTGAGAATGTCGTTGTGAGAGGAAGGATTAAAACTCGAAAGCGGATCGCGAAAAATTCATCATCCTTGAATTGTTTTCGTGCATCACCCATTTCAAATTTAAAAATTAATTTTCCTGGTGTTTTGATTGCAGAATTTTTAGTATATATTTTCGCCGCTGCAATTTGTAAACATGAGCAATAACACAGCAAATACATCGCCTTCAGCAATAAATTGGTTCACTATGCTTGAAAAATGGGAGGGACTGGATGTTGTTGACCTACCTGACATGGATATTTTTGCTGCTGCTAGCACCGGTGCAGTAAACAAGGTGCTGGAATTACTGCGACGGTAATTAACTTAGATGTTACTATCGACTTAAATTTCATAATTTTTTTTCTTTTTTTTCAGCGATAATTCGTTGGCTACGAAGCGGAATCGCGGCGGCTGGACTGCGCTTATGTACGCCAGTCATTCGAATCATGTTAAGATCATGGAAACTCTTGTTCAAGCAGCTCCAATATGCGTGAATATGCTCGATCTCAGTCGACGCAGTGCGCTAACTTTGGCATCCATGTGGGGACATGATGATGCTGTTCGTCTCCTTCTAACTGTACGAAATCATGAATTCAATTTGCCATTTCGAAATTAATTCTGTACGAAGAAGAAATAATTACGTACGAAAAATTCTGTACTCCTCAGTTTTGAAAGCCTTCCTCGTGATGCGAATCCATGGAATTAAGGATTTATGAAAGAGGAAATCTTTCTGTTTGTTATTGTATTCGAGGTTCCATGAAGATAAAATTTCTTGAAGCTTGGTGTGCATATGTTGTGAAAGAATATTCAATAGTTTTATATTACTTACAGTGGGGTGCAGAATTGGAAACGAAAGATGAAATTCTTGACTACTCCCCATTGCATCACGCTGTTGTCATGGGGCACTTATCGACCGTGGAAACCCTTCTCAGTCATGGAGCAGATCCATCGCCACGGTTTGTCATTTCATAATTCAGAAAATTTAATCTCGCGTAGCTGACGGATTTGAGTGATGATTTCAGAGAGCGTTTCTCGCGAAGCACGCCTCTGATGTCTGCTGCATTTTCTGGCCAGGAACAAATGAGTGTGTTTCTTCTATCGCACATGACGCTTGAAGATATTCGTGCTGTCAACATTGACGGAGATACCGCGTACGATTTAGCGTGCAAAAATATGCATATCGATTTGGCTGAAATCATTCAGCAATTCAGTTCCGGGGATATTGGATCCTATTTCCCCATATTACCAACTTGCATCAGGAACCGTCCAGGTTTGTATCAATTCTTCTTTTGAAATATTTTCCGAAGTTCTTCATTGGGATGAAATGGAAGTTTTGTTGTCGGCCATTGAATGTGCAGTATTGTAATTTCTTGACTGTTGAATGCGGAATTTGAGATGCGAACTTAATTGGTGCTCTGACTTTGTCCCTATGTCGGAACTTCCGCATTTCGAATCACGTTTTTCGATGGACTTGAATGTTGTTTGTCAAAAATTTTGGAAAGTGTCTCACAAAAAGTGGATTTTTTTTCGAATTCAGGATGCAGAAATTAACTGTGCCCAACAAAATCAAACGGAATCTGATCTTTTACGAAAATAAGTCCAAAAAGTGAAAAACAGGCACAAGTCTTGTTACGCTGTGCACAGATGAAAAAAATCCTGTTAAAATAATTACAAAGGCCTGATGCTTTCGACGATGAATCGAATTTATAAAGAAATATTTTTTTTATTTTGTGAGCATATATAGCTCAGTTCGTTTAAGAGGTATCACCATTTTTAAAAATTAAATGTTCCCATTTTTCTGAGCAGGTTGGCGAAGTGTCCGGTATCGTGAGAAATTGTCTGGATGTTGAGGCTTTTTTTAATGTTTGACTGTCCCTAAGTCGAATCGTTCTTATGTCGGGGCCTCAGTGCAAATATCTATAGGTACCTGATAGTCTATCGTGTAGAACATTGTCTTTTTTTTCTTAAACTTCTCCTTTTCTTTCATTGATGAAATTGCATCACATTGAAACTGTGAATTTTGTCCTCTATAATTTATATAAATCTGTCTTCTTCACCACGTGTAACATTATTTTGTCGGATTTTGGTTATGTCAAAAATTATAGCAGCACCAGTTCTCTCTTTCTGTTGATTTGAAAGTGATAACTTGCTCTTCATTTCGTCAGAGTTGAGCGACGCTTCGTCGAACAGCAGTGTTTTCGTTGATGACGAAGAACATCCCGATATTTTCCATTGGGAACATGCTTCTTCTGGTGCCAACGTGATTCCTTCAACTACATCAACGGGAATCTTTGCTCCAGACGAAGAGCTCGAAAGTGAGTGTGGCTGTCAGGATATTGTTCATTTTCGAACTATTTCACCTCGTATTCCGATGTTGTGTGTGTATAGGAACGAGTGGAAAATCGCGGAAGATGAGCTTGAGGTCATTTTTGGCGGAGAATGGCATGTCACAGTATCTGAATCTATTTCGAGAGCAAGAGATCGACCTGGGTGTATTTCTGACAATGTCTGACGAAGACTTGAAGAGTATTGGAATCACGTGAGTGTTCATATAAACTGTATGTGAGTATACTGGATGTCATAACTTTCTTTTCCGTGTGGACTGTGTAGATCGTTCGAAAGTAATGAGTCACCATTTTCAGATTGATTCATCGAGTAAAATTAATGTGCCTCAAATGATGAAGTGGAACGTAGTGAGTTGAAAAATTGCAAAATTTGTTCATCGATCTCATGATTGGAAATATAATATTTTACATTAGAATATCGCTACAACAAACTCGCAGTGGTTTGAGAAAACTTTCTTTTTTTTTTTTTACTTAGAGTGGAAAGTTTTTTCTAATGAGATTCTTTCTAAATACTGTATACCCTGTAGGCCAGTGCTGCCCAACATACGGCCTGTGGGTCAGACCTGGCCCGCAGAGACTCTTCATCCATCCTGCAGTTTCTTCTGTATGATTTTAAAGTTTTCATCCACCGCGATTCAAAATATATTTTGAAAGGCAAATTTAGAAATTCAAAATGGTGCTCCTCATCCAAAAATTTTATTAGGCCATGCTTTTGATTCAGTTCAT
>CAJPEX010004518.1:0-21224 GCA_905338405.1 Notodromas monacha | reverse complement strand
ATAATAACCCTGATTGGACTGACGTAATACACGTTAGTTATTTAAGACCTTACGTAATCAGAAGAGCTTCACCAGTACCATCACCAACACCCTCTCAAGAAAAGGAGATGATAGAAATATTAGGAGACGACGACGATGATGAACAAGAGATTCCTAAGTTTATTTCTAATCTAGACGATACAAGAAATTGGGAAACGGATGAAGAAACAGTCAGCGATCTAGAAGAACCCACTAAAGAAAAGGCTAATATTCGACGAAAAATGATTGGTTCAAAAATACACAAACATCCTGTCAACCAACAGCAATTAAAAACAATACTCAAACAACAAGGAAAAAGGGGCCAACAAAATGAGTCAGAAGACACCTCTGAGGAAGAGTCCTTTGTGTCTGTACCCGACCTGGTTGAAACAATTGTGGTAAAAACCCCAGAGAAGAAACCGAGGATATTCCAAAAGATGAAGGAAATATTGACTGAAGTTACAGATGAATTTGGGAAGTATTTTAGCAACAAAAACAATACGCTACCTAGTTTATCCAAAACCGTCTTGGAACAAGGAATGCCACCTGCATCCAGTACTCCCGAGTTATTGGAAAAGCTTTCTACTCCAGCTAGAGAAGCCTTGAATACCAACGCACCCGCCTCTCAAGCCAAACAAGAAGAAGGGGCTACAGCCCTAACACCCAGGCAATTAAATAACAAAGAGAGGTGGAAAAAGTTCAAGGAAAAACGGAAAAGCACCCCTAGGAGTAAGAAAAAGAAAAAGAAAGATTTAAACGAAACCATCATAGAAGAAGAAAATCCAGTAGAAGAAGCAGATGTTCAACCGAGTGAGACGGAACAGACGCCCGAGGCGACAGAGCAGGAAGGAGAGAAGGACGTCATGGACCGCCTCTCCCTTCGGCACCTGAACCCGGAAAATATATTATCAACAAGGACACGTAGGCGAGGGCAACCAGCTTTTATACATCGACCTCTGACTAGGCAACAAGCCCGAATAGTTGAAGCAATGGAGAAAGCCAAGGCCTCACCCAATGAAGGAAGAGGACGAGGAAGAGGAAAATAAAAATATGCATATTTCCTCACCCTCTCTGCCTACGTATACTTTCAAGTTCAGTCTCCGTTGAACGATCGCGAGAACAACAACTGGTTGAATAACAGAAAAAATGGAAGTGTATAGAAAAGTTTGGATACTGTGTATGTGTATAATATCCCCGATAGTGTCTTCCCTCACAATACAAGAGATCCCCGCAAACGACAAAGGGACTTCATCTAATCTTAATCGATTTGATAAGGTCTCTCCAATTAGAAACTTCCCTGGAAGTGTTGGTGTCGTAACGGAAGAGATGTATCCTGTCCGTGTACCCAGTAACTATTGGACTTTAGAATCTTCAATAGATATTGCAGAGTTTGTGGAAAAGTCTGAGGAAATCATTAGCAAAGTTTCCAAATATGCAGAACAAGACAAAGACGTAAAGGAAAATATCGTGAGAGATGCAACTTTCAGTATCATGAAAACCAAAAATCAAATATTTGAAGACCAAATAAAAAGCCTGAAATATCGTATGAAAACAGAACCAAGGAATTTTCCGACAGATGCTCTATATATGGGAATGATCCCTGTAATACATTGAAGAAAGGACGAAGTAACCAGTACTGTAATTCAACAGAAGCGAGTACAACTACTAACGTCCTTGAATTTCCACGCAAAAACGAGCAAGGTTCTGAAAACGGCTTTAAAATTGGCTAACAATCTAAATTACAAACGAAAGAACACCACTGAACAATGGTTCACACTACTCAGTTTGGGACTAGAATTAGCTCAAGCATCCGACACAGTAAATTTAATGCTGCAAGACATTGACAGGGTACACCGTTTCCAATATCCCAGTAATTTATATTACGAAGATTATGTAGATATCGCGTTGAAAAAGATTATTGAGGCTGAAAACAAGCCCCCAATATACATAACCCCTATCCAAGAGCTATTGACTCTGTTAAAATCCCATCCACTAACGATTGGAGTGATGGATGGATGTGGAGAAAATGCTACGTGTAATTATCGTATAATGACAATTGTTCCGATTATAAGGCACTCGGATATGTTTGATTTAGCTATGGTACATAGCATTCCCATAGCAGAAGACACCTACATGGGAACACCAAAATGGCATAAGGTAAATTTAACGGAACCGTATTTGTTATCACAAGGTATGCGATTATACGCTTTACAAGCTAGCGAACTTCCTTTGTGTCTACCTCAATTTGGTCATTCTATCTGCCAAATATGTAAATTTCACAGGCCTCCGGTATATGAAGCTAATGCTTGTGTGAAGGCCATACAAAATGGTGATCTGGAATCCACAATAAAAGGAAAATGCCCATTAGTGGAAATTGATAGGCCACAAAATCTGGCTATACAATTGGATCCTGATGAATTTGCATTTGTAGATTCGGACAAAGGAAGAATAACTCAGTACTGTTCCGGAGAAAATTCACAAGCCACAGAAAGTACCTATGAGATGCCTTATTCTGGAATTATTCAATTTAAACTCAATTGTCGGTATACCGTAATTAACGGACCATTTAAGGAACTAACCCCCACTCTGAAGAATATTGAAATAAATGATGTGAAGGAGATCCCTGCCAGTATACCTGGATTGAAATCTATCGCAGAAGATATTAGCAATTTGCAATTACATTTCAGGGACCATGGCTATATTTACCTCATTGTTCTCATTATATTGATAACCATGATACTAATGGCAATTGTTTATTTCTGTTTTGCAAAGATTAGATATGTACTGCAAAGGAGACAAAGACTGGAAGCAATCGACATGAATGACATGTCTGCTACTGTGGAACTGTTAGGAAATTCTGTGCCTGTGCGCCCTGCACCAAAAACTTATCCAAGGATCCAAATGAACCCTGCTACTGGTGTCTTGTCTCTTAGTACGAATTAGAAAACAATAGAAATAGTTTTCTCTCTGTATAAAGCTCTTTTATTCTCTGATTCCTAACTACAAAAAGAGCCTTATTCACTCGCGACAGAAACAAAGTCATCAACACTGACATCTAACGCTTCATTGTCTTGAGTGTCTTCAGTGTTGCCCAGCTCTTCATCCAACGATAGCAGTGGTGAAGGGGACAATGGCGGATTCATCGGTACTTGAACAGGTGATGCGAGAAGGTCCGGCACTTGCACTTCCGAATGCTGAACTAGCCTCTCTAGCGCTTCCAGCATCCTCAGCAATGGCTGGAACCAAGCCTGAGCAAAAGCAAAACAAACAGGGAAACACCAGCAAGCCATGCAATTAAGAGTCATGCCAACCCAAAATTATGGATGTTTTTATTTAACGTACTTGGTTTAAAAGTCGTCAATTTAGGAATTCTGGAACGGATAGTTGCAAATCCACTAGTAGAATCTTCAGAGACAGAAGAAGAGTGAATTTCATCAAATGTTCTGGGCTTGGGCAGATCTTGCATTTCTATTTCTTCTATTTTTACCCCTGATTCAATATTAGTATCATTGGGCTGGTTAGTCAAACAGAAGAAGAAACATGCAGGTGATTAAAGGGTGTGCTCTCTTAGAAAGAAGGGTGCAAATTAGTCATTCACCTTTTTGCGCAAGCAGTGCCACACCAAACCAGCGACCAAACTCAGAACGGTAAAACTAAGACCGCTAATTAAAGCGATGATACCGTTTGAAAGAAATTCCGCTGTCAGAGTTGTCTTTCCATCCGAAACGGTCAAAGTCAGGTTGGTGTTTTCCCCAGAAAAAAGACGCGTCTCAGGAATGTCCGAGAAATTGTTCAAAACAGCCAAAAGTATGGAAGGCTTCTTAGTCACTACCGAGAAATACATTTTGTATATTTAACGCTCATTTGACTATCAGAGTTCCCATACCTTGTTCTTTCGCAGCCAAAGTAGAGATGACAGGAATGGCAGGGACGGCAGATGTTGCTGCCGAAGATACGGAAGAAGATAGCGGAGGAGAAGTTGTGGATGGGATTGTCGCAGTAGTGACCGCAACCTCACCATCCGTCAACGGAATGTCCGGAATGCCTTCATCCCATTGACTCCCTTGACAGAAAGATGGAGGATCGATGACCCCAACAGGGATGTCACCTTCACATTGGATTGGCTCCAATAACTCCACCCTCTGCATTCACAAAAACAGATTGATTTCAATCAAATATATTCAACTATTTCTCTCTATTTCTTCACCTTGATGTTAAAGTAATCTAGACAGCTCAGGTCCAAGACACAGCCAGTCATCACAAATGAGTCATCGAACGCCGCCGCCTGCGCAACGTCCGACAAGCAAGCATCCGTACATTCTAAGCGGCCATTTTGGACCGAACACTTCCTGTCAACAAGGTCAGGATCAGCCACCATCAAGAGGACCAACACCAGGATACGAAGAGACATTTTTGATGAGCTATCTGAAAAATTCATTGAATCCTGATCACTGATCCGATCTCTTATGTTAAGTCTAAGGTAATCACCTTTTTGTTGATGCCGCGAAAACAAACAGTTGAAATTGGCTGAAAATTGGCTGAAATCACTATCACCTGTATAGAAAGAAATTGACCGTACGGAATTTTTAGTTTTGTCCCGGTTTGCGCGCAAATTGGATCGTTATCACCGACGCTACGCTACGAAATTCGAGTTTTCTGTTCGCAAAATTCGGACGAAAAACCGCAACAAGTTAAGGTTTCAGGATTTGAATAGCATAATAAGGCTAAAAACAACAAAATCCAACTTTAAATTAACAGGATTCACTTGAAACGAAGCAAGAACGAAAAAACGGTGAATTCTAGGGAACAGTGCACATACCTGAACAAGGGGTTGGAATGAACTGAGTAAAACCAGTCAATCGAACCAACCCCTGAGACCTCCTGAGTAGTAGTCTAATTTTGATTCTTCAAAAGCACACGGAAAACAGTCAAATCTTTGATACCAACAGTCAACAGTTTTTATTAGCAGCAATTGTCTGATCAACAACTCTGCTTGAAATTTAAGCTGGTTAAGACAACAACCCATACTTAGAAGAAATATTGTACACGTCCAAGATGTTCAAATAAAAAATAAATGGGTTAACATTTACCCAACCGACTTCTTTAGGATTAATTTAGGACAGGAAGACTTATTTACCAGTATCAAAGATCTTATAGAAGATCTGCGAACCGCAAATAATGATACTGTAGGATTTGGATGAGACTGATAACTTTAGGATCCGAATTCAGCCACATTGTGGATATTGAATCCTTTCTTATACATGATATAGAAGCCATCATGAAATACCAATTTCCTACCTATCTCTATAATTATGATACAGTGCATGCCGCTATATCTACTATATTAACTACAGAACATAGAGCATCTTTAATTGGATCCTCTGCCGCAGAAATGATGGCCATAATTCAATCAAATCCATTAACAACTAGTAACTTTATTGGATGTTCTGGACCTTCAGAACAAAAATTAGGTCCCTGCAAATTACATATAATTACAATTGTTCCAGTAATAAGACCTGCAGAAAAATATGGTTTATTCCGTGTGCATGTAATGCCGATAGCAAAAGAGACATATCTCGGGACCCCTAGGTGGTATCAAGCCAGAATCCCGCATACTTACATGCTGCAACAAGGAACAAATTTGTATGGAATAAATACTAATGAATTGCCTACTTGTCCGAAGGATATAGGATACTCTGGATGTCGAATATGCAGATGGCAACATACGCCTACTGTAAAAGCAGTGAGTTGCTTACAAAACGTCCAACGAGGATCGAACGAGGAAGAAATCAAAAACTCTTGTGAAATGTTGGAGATATAAGCTCCAAAAGACAAGGTTGTACAACTCGATCAAGACAAGCTTGCTTACGTGGATGCTGACAAAGGAAGAGTCACACAATACTGTGCTGGCTCTGATGATGACAAAATACCTGCTACAGAAAACTTGTATGTATTACCATATTCAGGTATACTTCAATTTAAACCAAATTGTTGATATACTATGGTCAATGGACCATTTAAAACTCTCATACCTAAACTAGATTGTGTTGAAATAAATGCAGTGGAAGAAGTATTACCCCCAGACATTAAAAGAAAAATAAATGAAGATATCAGTGATCTCCAGATACACTTTCGAGATCACGGATATATTTACTTAATTGTTTCGATTACTCTTCTTGTATTGGAAGAAGTATTACCCCCAGACATTAAAAGAAAAATAAATGAAGATATCAGTGATCTCCAGATACACTTTTGAGATCACGGATATATTTACTTAATTGTTTCAATTACTCTTCTTGTAATTATTCTCTCGTGTATAATGTATTTATGTTATGCAAAACTTAGATACATTATAAGAAGAAGAAGACAAAGGGACATGAGTGCCCTAGAAAATACTACAATAGAATTGTTGCCCTCCAGGATGGCCCCTAATGTGCCTCAATATCCCCGTTTACAATTAAATCCCAGAACCGGGATTATGACGCTAAAATAAAAAGTAAAAGACCCAAAGTTGGACAAGCAAAGCAATTTTATTTGGCATAAAATCAACAACGAATGCCACAAAAATAAACCCAGCAACGAAAAATTGCACTATTGATGATTGCCCTTGACGAAGCGGTTTTGATTTCCAGTGGAAACGGTCTGTGCTAACCCATTGAATGTCCTAACACGTCGACTCCTCTGTGTTTGACTCTTGAGCTGTCGCGGACAAAGGAACCTCCTGCAGCTCTTGATATTCTGTAATTATAGAATGTATTAGAATATTGTACAGAAAAACTAATTCCTGAAACTTACTCGAAAGTTTAATTCGCAAAGGACGGACAGAAGCAAAAGTTCGACTTCTCTCAGCCATTTCTAAAGCCTCACCAAACGAAACTGGTTGAACACCCGCAGCAATGATTTCCAAATCATCAAAAAATGGATTAACCATTCTTACGGCGTCCTCGACTGAAGTAACCAACGATCTAGTCTAAATCAGCAAAAGCAGAATGTTACAAAAAGAAAGATTTCAAAAGGATTCAATAGAAACTTACAGGTTTATATTTCATGTAAATCAAGACAGAAAGGATGATCAGCAGCAGAAAAGCGAAGATGCTCATGCCAATTAGCAAATAGAAAAGCCAGGAATGTTTTTGTAGTCCATAAGAATTATTGGATTTTCCTAGCTTTTCCATAGGCAATTGCATTTCCACCTCCAACGGAACATCATCAACTCAACCGGGGATAAAAATCCCCTTGGATGGAACGGTTGTCCACTCAGAAGATGAAGAAATGGAAGTCTCCCTGCTGAACTCCAAAACAACCAAAGATTCGATTGTTGTGGAATCCGGTGTAAAGGTTGTGGTTACAAATTCTAAATTAGAGAAGAAAATATTTCTACTGTTTGATGATTAAATCAAATTGACTCACTCTTTGAAGATGAGGAGGAAATGACAGTACTGGTACTTGTACCAGTAACAGTCTTTTTCTCCATGCCCTGACAAAGCCATAGGGGATTGATGACAGACTGAAGATACTCTGTCATTGTTCCTCTACACCAAACTTGAGTTGTTAAAGTTACCTTCTGAAAGGTTTAAACACTAAAAATTATTGTCCCTACCTTTCAGAAAAGAAATCAACCAACCTTCAAATGTCGCATGGAGACGCATTTCAAGTCCAAAACGCGACCAACGAAAATCACCTCATTGTCATAATACGAGGAATGCCTTGCCTCGCAGACGTCTTTGCAATAATACTTTTGGCCCACGTTGATGCAATTGTCATCAAACGCGAAAACTGCGCAGGCCAAAAGCAGAAACTTCGCGAATCGAAACATCCTGTTGATTGACTTGCTGTATTGACTTTATTTATTTTTCGCGAATTTACTGTGAAGACTAAGTGCAAATTTATTTGGAAGCAATCTCTGAAAAGATTGAGGGAATGTAAATTACAATCTGACAATTCTCAATAGGACTTAAAATAGTCCTTATCAAAAAGAAATCACCAGAAAGAATTGAAGAACTGACCAATTGGTTCTCTGAAAGGAACTGAACTGTACTCTACCAGGCAGGTTCCTACATATGGATAATTCTTCAACTGTTTACAGTCAAGTAGATATGTATGAATTCCTGCACACCTCAAATGAGGGTGATGAAGGAATCTGGTGCCAAAAAACATGCCTTGGCATGTGGGAAAATAAGAGGACTTATTTTTTTATTTTTGTCCGCGGAGAATTTGTCATCAATAACTTTGCTGCGTTCCCTTTCACCTAGCAGACAACGCTCCGATTAAAGTCACGTTGTCTGGCTCACGGTTTTGCCGCGTGATCTCTTGTGAGTCACACGCCACAAGGTTACGCAACTTCACCTAGAATGAGGTCAGATCCGGGTCTGACCATTCTTGCCCAACCTAACCTGAGCAAATCTATATAGTCGCCTGTTCTCTGTTGATTGCGCGCTCATTGCTATCCGAAGTTTGTTAGAGTATGGTATCCTTGCTGTTGAACACAAAATAAAGCTCACTCACCTATTTTGATAAAAGAGGAGTTGAATTTACTTTGCCCGGTAACAAGGATCAAGAAATCTCCTCTCAAGGAATTGTTGAAATTAGTCTGAATACAACTTGCGATGGTAAGTTATACAATTGGAAAATCTAGAGACGTCTGGATTTAAGAATTGTAAAAGATCTAAATTAACTAATTTATGACAACAACAGTAACAACAAAACAATTGTAAGTCTAGAAGACTAAGAAACTCTATCACACTCTCCAAGAATGAAGGCTCTTGAAGGTCAACTACTCCAGAAAGTAATCTTTACTCTTGTCACAAATAATATTCAGTATGTCCTACAATAGGTTAACAATATTGCTACTGTGTTTGACATTTTGGAACATCAGGTATTTCCAGCCTAGCAACTTGATGCTCAAAGCAGACAAGGTCATTGCGCATCTGCTTACATTGTCTGGCTTGCAGTAATTTCCCGTGTCCTGTTTCAAATGTCCCTATTTTGGTTGTGCAGTCATGTCTGGTTTCACTCAAGTCTATAAAGGTACCGTGGAGTGTATGTATTGATATTCATTGTTGGTCTGGCCTTGGTTAAGGTAGTATTGAAATAAACAGGTATCATACTTTGGAAGGAGAAGTCTTTTCACTCAAATACCCCAGCTAAAAGAAATAAATCTTCCTGTTTGGAATGTTGTCCTCGAGAGTCTACGTACTTGAGATTAATTGAGATCTGCGGAGAAACTTTTCCTTGTGCTCACAAGTGTCTTCTGTTATTTATCTCAAGGAAATTAGGATAACACTCTGGAAATATTAGAACATCTCCAAAGAGTCCAATAGTATATCATCCTTTTAAATATATCAGGATGAGAAGGATGGTAAGACTGCTGACAGAATTCAAGTGCAGACTTTCATGCTCTAGATGAGAAATGTTCAAGGATGTTCCTCATCTTCTTGTCAACAATTAAGTTAAGGAGCTTACTTTAAACATCTTACCTGTATCATTGAAGCAGAGGCCCTGTCAGCATTTCCCAGGGCCTTGTCACTCAATTGAAAAAATCATCTTTCCTACAAAAGGGGATCAAGTAACATAAGTGAGATCAATTACTTCTCCTTTTGAAGTGATTGCCATATTGGCCTTGACTCAAGGAAGATGCTCGCACGCTAAATCAATTAAGAGTGACAGTGCGTGGCTTACAGTAAAAATGATAGTCATCTCTTTTCCAGGATAACAAGAAGGATTTTTTGTATCATAAGTGTTCACAAGTATCACAACTTACTGATGCCACAGAAATTCAAATCAATCATAAATTTTAAAGCACCAAGAAATCACATCCAGGCAGAGACAGTTGTTGAAAATCCAACAAATATCATTGCAAATCAAGCGTAAAACTTGAAATTTTGAAAGAATCAACTCTGAAAGAATGAAATGAAAGAATGACTGCGATCCGTACTCATAAATTTGCTTGAGCCAAGAGACAATGAGGAACACGAAATATAAACTGGTTATTCTCAATTCAGCTTTTTCCACCCTATATGAGGTTGAAACCCTCTTCTTTTATTTCCAAAATTAAACAGGTTTAAGCCAGAATTCTGGAGGACCGCAGTAATGAAGGAATTTTTTTGAACAACGAACAGCTGGTTTATGATGGAATCACGGCGTCAACGCTGTTTTGCGCCTATGTTCTAATACCGTATTTCCAGTGTCTTACATATATTGGGCTCTAAATTTTCATGGCATAGCTGAACACACTATAACCAAGATGCACAGTCTTAACAGTAACATTTTATTGAATTTCAGGAGATATCTATAGATGTTCTACTCGAGCCTTATCAAATTTTGAATACGTGCATCACCTTAAAATGCAGGGTTTGATTCTGAAGGAGATTTGGATTTTATTGCAAAACGTAAATTTATGATTGCTTGGATTAGGCTCATTGCCGAGAAAATTCTGCCGGATAGGTTGTTTTTCTAATCGACATTATGCCACGATACCATTCAAGCATAATATACCTGAGTTAATACTGTATATTCGAGTCATGACGCTGTACATTTTTAATTTTTCGAATTGCAAAAGTCATGGCATCATCTGCAGACCCCAAGGTACGGATGCAGGAGCATAAAAACCAGCAGTGAATGTGAAACAAAACATTACAATTTCGGCTCATTCAAAAACGTTGATTCGAAAGAAGAAACGAAAGCACCGTCCACATGAAATACAGCATACTTCCTTCACCAATACTGTATTGACAACGCAGTAAAAGTCGTCAACAGATCAATGCATTTTCATCACCAAATACAGGAAATCGACCTAATGGAGCCGTTCTTATTATTTCTTTGCCACAATTTGTCCAGGACTTTCCCATTAGCAATTGGTCATTCCCTGCTGACTCCAGTTGAGGTCAACATCATGACCTCGCCCTCTGTGCCAGAACGGATTTTCAGAGCAATCCTACTCGCCTTTGGGCTTTTTCCCTACTCAAAGGCCTTCAGTTCGCATGTTCAATTCAAGATCATTTCATTCGGAACTTTGATTGCCATCATGAATATCGGATGTTCGATTCTGGCTGCAATCTCCCGGCTACTCTTAATGAAGGGTAAAGGAAAAAGCTGCACATAGAACATATAAGAAAAAAATGTGCATCAATACGTCAAGTAAATGGTGCATGGGATTTGTCCCTATGTTGGAAGAAAGCGCAGTTGGATCTCATTTTCCCCTAGACTCCCATAAGGACTTATTTAGTTGGATCTCTAGTTGAGTGTCCCCAACCCATGGTACAGTATATGGACCAGCGCTGGTCTGCCAAATTTTTTTGCCAGTATGTGGAAAAATTTCTTACACAAAATAAATTGATCAAAAGTTACATTGAAGTCTGTTGCTGCAATCCAAAATTTTAGAAAGACAATGGCAGTTTAAATTCTCTTATGAAAAATAAATGTTGGATTTTGTCCTAATAGAACTTCATATATTTTCACATGCTTTAATACATTATTTTAAATTTTCAATGTGATGAACCTCTCTTGAAGCCCAGCTTTCCATTCTTTGAGACATTCCACTATAAAGCTGCTTCATTGGGTCTTAGCTGAATTTTTGCACAAGAACTGTTGTTCTGAAGACTCCTGTATTTATGGGAGACATCTAGAAAATTTCTGCTGGTCATCAAAATACATTTGAAAGGTTACTGGTTTGCAGAACAATTTGTGAAAATATGCCATTCTGCCACAGATTTATTAAAATTTGTCAGTCCACAAGCCTAAGAAGATTAGGGAACACTGCTATAGTTCATCCAAATTTAGAAATAAATCCCCAAAAACTCAATCATGACATGCTTCTCAACTTGCAGATAAATAATATAACTTAAATATACTTTTTAAAATAAAATAAATCACACAGAATCTGACCTTCTGGCATTATTGAATGAATGAATGGACACAAAACTTTATTTGCCACTTTTCAGCATTCACAAGGCACAACCTAGACTCCTGCATCCAAGCCCATTATTATTAGAAACCCCAAAAAGGCAAACAAAAAGCACAATGCCTTCGATACAGGTTGTACTGTACCTCACAATTCAATTCCCAGCAATTTGTACTTCTATCTCACAATTAAATAGCAAGATTTGCTGAGAAGTTGACTCTCAACTCAACGTCTTCCCTGCAATTCAACCCGCGGAGAGATACAAAATGGAAAATTTGATGGAGAAAACACTGCATTTGACAATATTGAAATTGTCTTTTTATTTGAATGCTTCCCAAATACAACCCTAGCCCAGCAAGGGAGTTGCATGGTATTGCATGGTACCTTCACATGTACTGTGACAGATTATGGCAGATACTCCAAAAAGCACGGAATTAACCTGTTTTTTAAAAAATAAAAAAGAGTGAAAATATCATGAAATCAATTTGTTAACTTTTCTGAATGAAGGATTCAAGTTGTTGAGAAAATATCCGAATTTGGATGAATAAAAATTTCCCATTAATCTAAAAATGGAAACGTGCATTTGTGTCGAGAGGTTGGGTGAGATTTTAAAAGGATTCAAGTGCTCCCAAGTTGAATTGTCAATTTGTCCGGGTGTTCGTATTTTGGGGTCTCGCTGTAATAGCAGTGGTAATGGCATCCTTTTTTTTTTCTTCGGATATTTACAGACTCGAGCACAAGATGGTCGGTAGCGGTTGGCACAGACAAAATGAGACAAATCAGCATGGGTTTGCAGCAAAGCATGATCGTGATCGGGTTCGTGTATTGCGTCGTCCTGCAACTCTCGCAAGGAAAGCAATTCGGAGAATTCACTTACGATCGTGAAATTTACTTGGCTTTGCTGCCGGAAGAACGGATCAGGCATCTGCAATCGAGAGGTCTGCTGGGAATATTAACCGCAGTGATAATCAGCGAATTAGCCATGTGCTCCGCTGGAATGTACCCAAACGGTGTGCTGGAAGTGTTGACGGTGTGGTGAAGCATCACGGATATAAGGAAGAAAATCAAATGAGGATGAGACTGATTTTGTTTCTTGCAGAAATTAGCAACGTGCGCAGTCTACTACCACATGATCGTGCTGTCTGTATTCGTGTGGCTGCTGTCGAGGGAATGCGAAATTGGCTTCACAGTCCTCTTGGAAGATTTGGATGAGTATTTCTTCAATAATAAAGTAGATTCCGGACGAGAAGCGGAACTGGTTTCGACATATTTCCGAATATCCGAATATTGTGGACGAATTTCAGAGGATGTCGGGCGTTTCGTTGCTATTTTGCACTCTACGATTTTTGCAACATTCCTCGTCGGTTTGTTCTTCATAGAAAGCAACTTGGATTCACTACATGAGGCCGATTCGAGCGACAGTCACCATGT
The DNA here is from genome assembly GCA_905338405.1 of Notodromas monacha. Classification (NCBI taxonomy): domain Eukaryota; kingdom Metazoa; phylum Arthropoda; class Ostracoda; order Podocopida; family Cyprididae; genus Notodromas; species Notodromas monacha. The sequence goes on along the minus strand of CAJPEX010004518.1, from coordinate 7,876 downwards.
ATGCGGGCTTGTTGATAGTCTATATGATGCCACTGATTGCAATCAATGGGAATGCCCAACGTGTCATGGACTTGGTGAGTCAGTCGTCGTATTGGAATTAGGGTAACTTTATTCCTCTTGAATATCCCACTTCTTTTTCGTTTTTAGGATGCCAAAATCAAATCGAGGGTTGTTAAAGGAAATGCGGTTTGGGAGAAAATTCCATTTCGAGAGTCAATATTGGATAGAATTGTGCTTCAGGAGTCACTGAAAATTTCAGCTCATGGTTATTTCAACTTGGGACGTGGCATGATGTGCCAGGTGAGGAGAATATCCTTGCGAAATGTTTAACGCCATATTTATCAGCTAAAAAAGATTACTTATGGCACTGAATGTCACCCGTGATTCGACCATCACAGATGCTGGGATTGATTGTTACCTATCTGATAATCCTGCTGCAATTTCGAGGAGACTAGGAAACATTTCATCGTCATTTCAGCAATATGAAGGCTTTTCAACATCAAAATCTCAGGTCATACACCTGCTGAGAACAGAACGCCGTTCTGCACCAATATGATACTTTACAACCATATTATCTCAGGCGTACTAATTTTACAGCTCAGCTCCAAAGCAACTTCAATGCAACCATTGCATTGAAGCCTACAATGTTATCATTTTAGTTTACAATTAGAAAAATGGAGCTTTCGAACATGTCAGTCAACATGACACCATTATGACAGCGGAAAAAAAAATTTTAGTACACCAGGAACCTGCATGATTGAACAAATGATTTATCGACCTTATATGCATTACTCGAAACTTCATTAAACATCAAGGAGGGGATTTTACGCGATCCTTTTTTATGAAAATTTAAATACATTTTTTCACTTAGATTTTGACAGGAAATCCGAAGGAGAATAAATTCAAAATGAAAAAAGTTTAAGACATCAATGTTCGAAACTTTTCAGTGAATCTAACACACGATCAGTTCTGGTCCTGGGTGGTGAAAATTGCTTTTGTCCTTCATCGATGATTAGAAACTGTGCTGCTCGAATTTTTTCGAAAACTGGCCCTTGTTGGACATATTGCCCCTCCCATATTGAGAAAATGAAACGAATACCTGTATGTATCCTTTTATTCAACTTTCTTTCAAGAGTTTTCCGGTGCAGTTCTTTTTAATATTGTAAACTATGATGAAACAAATTTCAAATGCCTGAAATATTGTTGTGAGTAGCTGCAGACTACTGCGTCATCTAGGCGATGAGCAGGGAAACTGAGTTACTGGTCTTCGACAGCCTCAAACAGAGGCTCGCGAACAATCCCTTGAAGTCCATTGCTTAACGTCCATTGCATGTTTTAAAATTGTCAGTTTCGCTTCAAAAGCGAAATGGCGTGAGTATCCTCCAAATTCGAATCAATTACCTCCCGGATGAAAGCACTTGAACCCATTTGAATGGCATGGAAGGCGATCACAAGACCGGAAAGCTGCGTTCAACGTACAGGAGTACAGGTACATTACTGAATATTATACAAGTCTCCCTCGCTTGGACCCGTCGATAAATGATCGGCTTTGAAGCTCCTACCTGGATGAAATTTCTCGACCTACGGCCATGCCGTGAGACCCAACAGCCCAAAATGGACCACGTAATTATGGCGATCCGTCATCATCCGTTTTTCCGCCTGACGAGCTCAAAGATTAATTCTTCATATACATTTCGCATCAAAGTGTCCATTCAACCTGCTGACTGATCACTCTCGAACCGTTACAAATTTCGCAAAGATGGATGAAAACGAAAATAAGTTTCGGGTGGATACGTTTGATTAAGGTCATCAGCATGACTATATAGGTTTATCATAGCCGTAGTCGTCCTCGTAATTCTTCAGAACCAATGTGAGACGTCAAGACATATTTGGGTCTCCAAGCCTCAAATCAATCATCACATCATTTTTTGTTGTTGAAATTCTCAAACAAAAACTGTTTCAATGAGTTCATGACTTCTCTCTAATATTGTAATGCATTCAAACATGATCTATGTGATGAAGCCAAACAATCATATAACAATTATTCGATGCACAGTCTTCCAATATATCAAACATTTTGGGTTTTGGATAATGCGTTGATTGAAATTTTGAAGGGCTTCAAAGTTCTTTTCTTCCAAATTTGCATCCATGAATGTGGATTTTTCTTCTCATACCTATGATCACAAGGAATAAATGAAGTGAGTGCAATAAAAGCAGAAAAGCTACTTTTACTGGAAACAATAGAAAATTGATGAAATGCATGCTTATAATACGTGAGTGAATAAATGTGAATTTGAAGTCTGGTGTTTTTTCTAAAAAAAATGCTGTTTACAAGTCACTCAAGATGCGCATGGGCTGCGCATCTTAGTCAAAGATAAGATTTTATAAAACTTTTTGGCTAAAAAATCTCTATTTGTGTATAATTGACGGTATTTTATCTTATGAGACTCGAGTAAATACGGAATGCTGATAGACTCACAGCCTCCCGCGATTTCATCAAAGTTAAAATTTGGGTTAACACGTTCAAAGACATATTTGTGAGGCATGAAAGAAATATTTTGCTTGATATTTGCAGCCGTCATTGTAAACTTTTTATCGCATCTCTGAGCACATTCAGAAATCAAGTGCAAAATGAAGGCAGGAAATTGGTTATTCAGTTCCTCTCATTGAATGAAATGACTAGAAGCACTTTGAATAATCTTGTCTTCCTGTTTCCTCCCTTTTCGTCTCATCATCGTGCTCATTGAATTGCCCTGAGAGAGTTGGCTCAACAGGAAAATGGAGTCCGTCCATTTGACGACTCTCAGGTGGAAAAAAAAAGGACCCATTGGAAAAGTTCTTATCCGTCTCTTGGGGTCCGGGGCTAGCAAAACTTGTATAGTGACTGGCTTTCAGAAGCCTCGTCTATTCACTCCTGCTGTTTCTTCCGCTCATGTCGTCTTCTTCTCCTTTGTTCTTTTTTATTTTTTTGCAACGCGGAAGTTGTTTCTTTTGCATGTCTTGTTTAGAGCTGAGAGAAGTCGCAACTACGGCGACGAACAAGAGGGGGACAGCGATCCCCTGGGGACCTGCGAACTTCCGGCCAAGTTTTGCACACCGTTCCTTGCCAAGGTGGAATTTTCTCCTTCGAATAATGATTAATGTTGCCATGACTTTTTATTGGCGTGTCTAGCTTCAAAAGACGGAATTCATTCCGTTTACAGACTTAAGAGCAGGACGGAGCAACGAGCGACATTTCACATAAGAGAATCATCTTTTTTCACGTTTGACAACTGTTAAAAGGCAAAAGGACGCCGTTTCAGAATAGCCAATCCGGATAGCTTGTGTATTTTGAAATTGCTTCTCTTCTTATTAATTGGGGAGAATGAGGAAAAAATAGTTCACAATGAGAATAAGCATTCTCATCAAAAATAAATTGCCTTTTTTTCGTCGAATGGTGCATAAAACTGGCGTGAACACATCATTCTACCTTCACTGGAGTGGAATCTTTTTGTACAATCCTCAAATATAACGTTTCTTTTAGTCATGCAAAAGTGTGAAATCGTGGATGACTGCTTTCAAGTCATCTAAAGGCCACTTATTACAAGGACAATCTTTGGACTTACCTCGTCAACCGTCACGAGAGTACAATTTAAATTTTCTTCCGAGTTTCTTTCCGCAAATCTTTGAAAAATATTAGCAGTATTATATTGGACATCGTTCGAAAATACTGGATGAACACTTTCCTGCCAATTTTAGAGAACCAAAATTTGTACGTATTCCTAATATCTGTCTCTCCTATTTTTACTTTGAGGTACAAACGAAGAGGTCGTCGTCAATATTTTTTCAGGCTCATCTTTTTTAAGTTACGGAATATCTCTTCATGGGTCCAACTGATTTTTATTTTATGCAGCTTGTTTCTTTTAACGTCGCTTTTATCTTCACGTTTCAATTTTTTTACAGGGTCTGTCGGATGCTGTAAGTTTATAGTGGAGCCCCGACTTACGGACACCCGCGGATACATTGAAAATTTTTTCTAAGCACACAAATTTCAGAAGTTTGTTCCGACATATCTGGACTGATTTTCTAGATAAGGAAATCATGCAAACTTTGAAAAAGGAAAAGTTGTATGCTACAATAGTTTGATACCTCTTGAAAAATTGAGATATTCGTATCTACTGTATGTTCAAAAAATTCAAAACAAATATTTTTATATATTCCCTCACATTGTTGATAAGAATAGGATACTTGTGTTTTTTTTTCTTCAAGGGGTTTTCCATCCTCTGTGAACGCTATAGAAAAATTTGCGTTGTTCTTTGCTTATTCTTCCTGTTCATGCGAAATAAAGCGCGGATTCGCAGATCAGTGTGGTTTCGCTCCGTGGAGGTATTTTCAGTATCTGGGAGTTGATACAAGAATATTTTTCAATTCTCTGTTTATTTCTCATAAATTTTTTACCATGGGAAGAACCAATGATGATTTCAATGGAAAATGTGATCTGACCCGCGGATGCTCTGACGCACCGACAAGGTCCAAGAACCATTTACGTCTGCATTTTGGGGCACTGATAGCTTTTGGCTCTGCGAAGTATGGTATATGAATATACAATCATGTATAATGTGAATGAATATTCGAACTTTGGCAAACCTCCGTGTAAGATCACAGCAGGAGAATTCCGATACCGTATGCCCGTCGACCGGCGATAAGACATTTTGACGAGTGATGACAAGGTTGCACAAGCAGAATCGCGGAATCTGTCCCATATATTGAGACTAGCATACTTGTATATATGGTCAATTCAAAAATGATTGCCCCAAAAGTTTCTCTGGACTCAGGAGTTGCCATCATGATCCCCCAGCATTTCGCCCGTTTTTATCACAATCCTGTAAGATCTCCCATCCCCCAGCAAAAGCTTGCACTTTTTGATAAGCATCTCGTCCAGTTCCTGGACTAGGACCGTTTGTTCAATGAGCCTGCAATCTTCGGTGGTCCTCTATATCGGAAGTTTGCGCCAAAAAGCCAAGTTTTGCAGCAATTTCCGACGCATTTATGTATCCGTAAATAATGAATTCAAGCTTTTACATATATCTTGTTCCATTCTTCGGCAGATTCCGTATTTACTCTCGTTGAAGAAAAAGATAAGAAAATTTTCTCGATTTTTTTTATATTTCTCGACGATAGGAGGACGAATGTGCAGAAAACGGAGAGGACAGGGCAGAATAAGTCGGCAGAATATAAGCGCGCCTCAAAGGCTCTGAACGTCGCCGCAAGTTAAATGAGCCGAGATACGGCATCAATATTCATGGGAGATTGTCACAAAGCCCGGGATCCAGAATATCCTGAAAACGAGGCGAAATGTCGACATCGACACCGTCGTCGACGAGGTCGGACCGGTTTAATGCCCTGCGGATCAAACTCGGTCCTCCCCCCCCTCCCCCGACCATTCACTCGGTCTGTTTTTCCGCGTGTTCCGACACAGCTGCAGAACCAGATAGGGAATCTTTTTGCCTATCTATTGCAAAAAGCTGCATTTCCGGCTTTTCCTGCTTCCTCCCCCTCTTCCGTCTCCAGCAGCACCCGTGATTTCTTATGCTCTCTGCCTGGCCGCAATAAATATAAATGTGGCGCCCCTGTGTGTGTTGTACAGCAAAACTCCTTGCTACTCGGCTTTCTCGTGTCGCCTGCTGCGGCTGCTTTTGCCAGACACAACAGCAATAAACACTAATTCACTCATTAAAAGTCTGTACCTGCATGGTATTGGCAAACCGTGCCGCTGATTCTTGCAAACAGTATGTGATATGGGCGTCATGATCTTCATCAAATCATCCTACATTTACGTACAACATATATGTTCTATCAGACAATACGCTGTCAATCTGACCCATCTAATGTGTATGGGTCAGATGGCAGCCCAAACAGACTTTTTAATCCATCCTGAAGTCCCTTGAACTTATTGTTTGGTGGAGTCTGGATATTTTTTCAAAATTTTGTTCACTTGAGAACTGAGAATAAAAAATTGAAGTCCTGAACTGAAGTCGAAGTCTGGTAAAATCAAATGTTCTTCCCTAAATTTGCAGTAAATTTTCCCCAGAAAAATCCTTCCTGTGTGCTGTTTTTTTTCATGCATTCATAGGAATTTAGGAATCATAGAATGGGATTAACGTTGCAGATTTTTGAAGGCCAATAGCTTCATTCTAGCAGATGTTTCACAACGTTGGCATTTCCATCATGTGAGTGGACATATCTTCTGCTGTAAGCACTCATTCACTTAAAAATTATGTCCATTAGGAATAATGTAAAGAATCGAGTGTTTGCTCTTATTTCCAGCGCATTGCAATTGAACAAGACTCTTCTTAACAGAGGCAACGGGAAAATATGTTTCCTGTAGTAGCATTCTCAAAAAATAACAGACCAAGAATGAGTGAGTATATGAGTATTTGGACCATTTTTAATAGATTTGAAACTTGCACAAGAAAGGTACATGACCTTGGATACACAGATATGGAACAAGGATGGTAAAAAGGTAAATGACCACTGACCAGACACCACATTGAAACAGTCTGTCAGGCTGTGCGGTTGCTAACTGGCATTTCAAAATCACATTCGGAAATTCATTCACAAGAAGGGGGTATTCTTAAAATTTTTCGGGACACACTTGAATTGAAAGATGACAATGCACAAAAAATAGTATGATAAGATGTCATGCCGTTGTACTGTATGTTATCTGTCCATGTTGCAAACCCGAGAGCTTTACATGCCATACTCATCTGAAATATACCATGCGGAAAGTTTGACAGGCAACGCTCATAATCACATTAATTTTGCCACTTTTGAGTTAGGTTGGTTTTCTTTTTCCATGTTCAGCTTGAATAAAATATAGCAATGTACGATTGATGTCATTAAGCCTCTGCGTCGTCTTTTTGCATCGATTTCGCGGTTCAATGATGTAAAAGGAAGCCTCTATTAATCAAAAGCTGCTTAGCATGGATTATTGCTCCTCGCGGTGAACAAGTTGTGTTTTTGCGTCGATCTTCTTATTTGTCGCCGAAATACGTTTTTTAGCATTGCAGAAATTTCGAATGAATACAGCAAGACTTTCCGTGCAGACCAATTTTGCATATTCACGCTCTCTGCGTGTGTTCTGGGGCCAAGAGGGTTCCAGAGTTGATACAAATAAGGTTTAAAGAAGAAATCCCGGCAAAACAGGCAAGGGGTTATTATAGCTGAACCGTGGGGTAAGGGGTAGATTTCATGCAATTCCAAACATATACCCAGCTAAAAAGACCTCCACCCAGCATTAAAGTGGAACTTTTGAGACCTCGGGAAATTCACCCTCCAACTCAGTCGATCTGATTTTTGTGAATTTGCTCCATGAATATTGATCATTAAACTTTACTCAATATTGGAACTGTACATGCTGTAGAAGTGTAGATTATTTCACAGAGTGACATGTACTTGACGATAGTGACGCTGAATACACTTACTTACATTACATCTGAATCCTGTTCGCACCTGTTTATATAACCGGGAAACAGACTATCAGGAAAAAATCGAAGACTTGTGAAATTTATTTAGCCCATGAAACAATCCTGTAATGGCATTCAACAGTTGAACCTGGAAAACTCAAACCTGCCTATGTCAAATTTGTTTAAATCCCTGCCTGAAAACTCCGAATTTCCTCATGGAAAACATGGATTAAAAGCATTCGTAATTGAAAAGCTTTCCCACTGAAACCTGCAAAACTCGAATTCTCTTCAGTATTTTTAGTTGCTCTTCTTTCATTGACGCAGGAGAGTGTTATCCAAAAACTATTTTACGAAAGTTGTTAATCAACGATGATCAGTCGTTGATGACGCTTTCTAATAATTAAAGGAAATGGGGATCGGAGATTTAAATC
>CAJPEX010004517.1:0-13079 GCA_905338405.1 Notodromas monacha | reverse complement strand
AAAAAAATGAAAACTTCAAGGCTCCCTTCTTTTCCCCTGGCCTTGTGTTGTTTCCCAATTCAAAGATTAAATTTAAGCTTGAAAGCCAGGAGCCCAGGTTAGAGGTCAATACAGAAAAAAGTCCAACTCAGAACTTTCCCAGCATTTCTTCATCCCCAGATAAAATACAACTTTGCCCTCCCCCACCTGGCAGGGGTTGCATAACCTTGTGCAAAAATATAATGCAGGCCAATGGGGAAAAAGTCCAACTTTGCCCTGGGATGGAAAGGAGGCTACCACCGTCCAAGGGTTAAAAAGTGAAAATGAACGAAAAATTGCACTGTTTTGTGAAAATTCCATGATCCCAGGGTGTTTCTTCTTTTTGTCCATCAGCACTGACAATAAGTGAGTTTTCCTCATCAAGGAAAAACTCAAGCCTTGAACCAACCTAAGCAGATTCCTCTCCTCTTAAACATAGTTTTTGTCTCAAATTTTCCGTGTCTCGAATTGTCCCTGTCTTGAATTGTTTCTGTCTCAAATTTTCTGTCTCTGTTTGTCCAGTCTCAAATTATCTGTCTCGATTTTTCCATACCCTGTACTTGCTGAGCAAGACTTTTCAATGCCTAATCAACTTTCAACCCAGAAATGCGTTGCCCCGGGAAATTCAAGAGAAGGTTTATAAAATTATTTTACGGTTTTTCAATGTGAACTATCTCTAATTTTAAATGTATCTATGTTTGCGAAAAACCACATTCATGAATTCTGGGCTATTTTCTGATCAACGGAAAATCAAATTAATAATATATTTTCCATTGAATGACTAACCTGATGCTTTAATCTGTTGCCTTCTTCGAAATAATGTTTCATGTTTCAAATATACCATCGCAGCAATTATCACACACCTTTTCGTTTTTCGGATTAGTATTGGAAAATTAAGTGGCATGCTATGAAAATCAAATTTATAATCAGTCATTCAAAGTTACGATGATATACAGTGTTCAAGTTCAACACTTGAGAAAATTTTGGATTCAATTCAACTTGCAAAAACTTTACATTTTATTCAGGGGTTTGGGCCTAAATGCACTGGTTTTCATGATTTTTTTCAGTTGAGAATTATTAAAAAAAAAACCTGCAGTTGGCAATTTAAAAAGTAGCTTAGACACAGTGCGTTTTTTAAATATAATACTGTATTAGCATTTTTTCGGGCAACAGTTTTGTTCTTGGTTTTTTGGCGAGTGTATTCTTAGTACAGTATCATACATTGACGTCTTCCAAAGATTGACGTAAGATAATCAATAAGATCTACATCTAAGATTGATTTATAGCACTGTCAGAATTTGTGCTGCGCAGTCAAAAATTGCTTTGATGGCCAAACGATTTCAAAATTATTATAATGGGGAACAATTATCCTGTTTGATACGAGTAACTCGATTTAAGATATTCCCCACAATGAAATCCAATTTTAATATTTTATTGGACCTTTTGGAACGAAGCGGATGATAAATTTGGACAAGTGGAACGAATGGGTTCCGAATGTCGTTTAATAAACAAAGGATATGCGTTTGACGACGTAATTTCGACTGCTGTTTGAACTTTACATGACATTCGTCAATGCAGGCATTCGATTGATTCAAATGCCACTGGAATGCAGTTCTCGTCGTAATTTTCGAGGCATGCATTATTTAAAAGAATTTATCCATCGAAAGAATTTCTCGTCGTTTTTATTTCGCATGCGGCCAGGTCTTTCATCATCCATTTCCATCAACATCTGAAGGCGGATCTGTTTCTTTCTAGTTTATTTATTATAATGAGAAAGTCATACAAAGTATATCAATTCTCATTCCCCGCTCGGAAAAACTAAACTCTAGAGGGTGAAATTATCGGAAAAAAGTTTTCTGAGCATCGGTACATAGAAATGCTTTCAAGGCAGCTGAATTCGTTACGTTTATTGGATTTGGTGCAATAAGCTGTTTTCTTTTTTTTTTTTACAAGGAAATAATCTTTTCCTGGCAGGAAAAAAACAAACACGCTGGAGCTGGCGGCAAAAATTCGCCTCATTAATCAAGCAACAGAAAGTGCGTTTTTTCGCAGAAAATACTATTCTACGTCAATTGCAACTCAAGAAATTCGGCGCAAAATTGAAATGATGATATAAATCAGCGTATGCTTTAACCAGATTTTTGACGAAATTGATAATTAATTGAAACCGCACTAGAACATCTTCATAAAATTTGAAACTGAGGAAAGAAAACAGAATTATTAGTAGTATTTTTGAATTCAGTACAGTGTACTCCTTGAAAGCTTCCGAGAAATCGTTTCTTAATTTTTTCTTGTGATGTAAACGCTTCCTATTGCGAGAGACAACTTCCTTCAATTAATACTGGAAATTGTAAATAACTGAATTGAACGAATGTGAGTGACGTTATTGGTCCAAAATACTTCCTTGAGTACAGTATATTGCATAATCGCATTCAAAAATTCGTTTTTGGTTCGCGCGTGTTTCAAAGGGGAAGCACCCAAAAATTAGCTTATCTCATCAATAATCAGGTACAGCATTAAAAAAATTTCTTTGAAGAAATTCCCGTTTCAAGAAACACGGATTTCGGCCATGTGGAATTCTAAAAAAAAGGGCAATTTCTTTGCCATAAATCCAAGTGTTCTCGTGCGTCTCTTCAGTAAATTCTCTGCCTCAGATTTATGAATGAACGTATATAGACCCGATAAATCTGAACAGCTAAAAACATTTCCATTCATGCGGATGAGAATTGCTTCAAGTCGAACCCAGTACTGTACACCTCCCTTGATAAATTATCTTCGCAGAGAGAAAAAACCTGAGAGAGCTTTTCCTTGTACTGTACGCTTTCATCCGAAATACATAGATTTATTTTCTTTTTTGCACAGAATTGTACAGAGAATAAACGGGGGCAGTTTCCCTTAAATGAGTGCACCTGCCATTCGTGGTCGATCAGCTCCCGAGGGACTTGACGAAATCATCTCTTTATTACCCACATCAGAGCGGGTCAAAGAATCAAAACTTTATCACTGCCTTCTCACTGATTCCTTCGCTTTTTCTTTGTTTAAAAAATTTAAAAAAATGTAACCCAGGGTTCGGAAACTTATTTTGAAAGGTTACCTTGAATGCGGGTAACCACAAAAAAACACCTTTTTTTTCCCCTGGGATAGGGGAAAGGAAGGCATCGGAAGTCGATATTCTCCTCGACTTCGACACAGGAACAACACTAGCTGGGGACCGCATACGTGACACACGGAGAATCACGTCAAGGAGACCTTCAAGTTTTTCTTCTCTTCCTACCAGATTCCTCATTCAGCTGCTGTCAAGGGCGAAAGAGCATAAAGAAAACGGGAGGAAAAAGAAGAAAAAGAAATTGAATGAAATATGATAGAACCGCGGAATGGAAGCGTATCGGAAAAGCAATCAATGCGGGAGCGAGTAGGAAGACGTAAATACGGGGGTTTTGCTCATTTTTTATTTTATTTTATTTTTTCCTCTTTTGTTTGTTCCTTGATGATGCTTCCGCAGAATGGATTCACGTATAAGCAGGATGACTGATGCACCTTTTCTTCACCACATGGGTTAAACCTCTTTCTTATTACCCACCACATCAGCAGAGCACGATGCCAGTATACACGAACCCCCGGCACACAGGGGTTCTTTCGCCCACACAACTTTTTCGGAGCCGAGAGAGAGGGATTTTTGTGGCAAATGTCAGTACTACTGACTTCTCATTTCTCGGCTGTCGAAAAATGCGTCGAAAAGTTCATGCGGGATTTTCGAAGACGCTGTATATAGTCGCTGCTGTCGGTGTAACGTGTTCATAAATTTGGCTCTTGTGTGTCTTGTAGACTAAAATTTTCTTCCTTTCTTATCTGTATCGTCGTCTCAATTAGTTCTGCGTCAAAACTTCGGGCTCGAAACCATGCGTGCACCTCGAATTGATGGATTTACTGGGGTTTGGAACGTTTAATGACCACACACCCTACTTTTGAGCCGAGTTTTCATGTCCTGCAAGTTTTTCAAGAGCTGCAAATATTTTTGGGGAACTTTTCGGAAATGAGTTTCAGGCGCCGAAAATTTTTTCTATTTCATGTACGATAGTCACCCGAGAGTCGAACCTCGCATGTGCTGAATTATTTCTTCTGGTCGGAAAAAGATAATATAAATTAGTTTTCCCCGACCCGCGGGAAATTTTTAGCACAATACACTTATCAGAAGTCGGGATGAAGTCTGTTCTTTTTACAAAACATTTTGGAAGGAAAATGGCATTTTAACTATCTGATGAAAAGAATAGGTGGTTTTTTCCTGAAAAAAACAATTCAGACAAATTTTCACCTGCAGAAATAAATTACTTTAATGTTTCATTCTGAGAAACCTTTCCCCGAGTTTACCTTTTCAAATTGTTTGATGAAATTCTTCACTGAATTTTTCGTGTACATATCTGCCTGATAAAATTCAAGCAAAACTTAGGTGAGCGAGTCTGCAAAATTTTAGGAAACTTTAACGGTCTGTAGAAATTTTTTTCAGGAATTTTACAGTCCGCGAAATTTTGTGTGGAAATTTGCCGGTCCGCGGACCCAAAAAGTTTGGGGAACACTGCTCTAAACGGCATAGCTTTTGGCCTTTTTCATTGAAAAATACGAAAATTCATATCTCATTATTGAATAGAATGTCTAATTTCCTATTCTCCAGATTAACGAGGTGCCATTTAATGAGCATTTTGTGATATTCTCTAATTATTACTGTCTTAATTTCTCTGATGATGAGCCTCAATCCCGAACAATTTTCCAAGCTTGAATCAGGAAATGCAATTAAACTAATCTCAAGTCGAGTTAAGTCCCCAAACTTTATCTAATTTATTGTTGTGTCTGAAGTTCGGGATTTTGCAGATGCAATTTCTCAAGCACATGCGAAAAGGATACTTTCTGGCAGTTTGGATAGCTTCGAATAAATGATTCCAGCATATAAGAAAGGATTTGTGAAATGGACAAAGGGATGTCAAATTTGGTTGCATGCGAATTACTGTAAACTTTTTATGGATTTAGTCATCCGAGTGGGTCATTTGCGGTGAACTTCCGTTTCAATGAAAAAAAAGTTGCGAAATCCCCAGCGCTAAACTGGCGGAAAATGAATGAATTTTGGCTACCTTTTGTGCGAAATTTCTGTCCACACAGCTGAATCTGAAGAGGATTTCTCTCTATTTTTAAAACCTTTTCAATGGACCGTCTTTCAGGAATGTGTATCTCTTGAGGATCAACATCTGGCACATATTCGAAGTTTCCTTCCACTAAGTTTGACCCATTTTTTCTTCTTCTTCTGCAGAATGCATTGCATCTATATTGTATGATACGCATTAGTTCCTTGTCAAACGCAAGGCCACAGGAGAGAAAAAAATCAGCGGATTATTCGCGTGTATGAAGGAAGAACTGCGCATTTCAATATTTGGGCACATACGTGTATATAGATGTATAAGCTCACAAAGGTGCCATGGACTAATACATGCTTTTAATCAATCTCTGTACATTTCTCTTTTGTTAAACATTTTTTCCTTTTTTCTTTTACTCCATCGGAGAAAGCTATAAATTTCTAGACTCGCTTTCTCGTCACGTGCACTCAAACTTCACATGCAACTCCATCTGCACACACGGGAGTCGGTCGATCGGCACCAGAGGGAAACGAACCCGAAACAGGGAACGGAAAAGCGTTGTTATTCCACGGAAATTCGGGTGCTGCGTGTAATGCTCAGAATGCACAGCGGTGGGAAAACGAGAGAAAAGAAGCGAAGAGAAAAGAAAAATTGACAAGGTGTGGCGTGCGTGGAATACTGGAAGGTCGTGGAATTGTAGCAGATAGCAGGTGACGGATCTTTGCAACGAGGAAAGAGACGGAAACTGTATCGAAAGGTGTTCACAGCCTTTTTTTTTTTTTACTCCACTCGGGGCCCTGTTATATAAGGGTTCTCATCCACACGCTCCCGCAACGGGTTCAGTATAGCTCTTCGGAAATAACGTTGACAAGTTGGATGAAATGAATGAACCCTTGAGTGGTGAGGCCGGAATATTTTTTTGCAAAAATCCACTGGCCCATACAGGGATGGAAAAAAGTAAAACTATATTTGACACAGTTTTCGCTGGGGGAATTAATTTCCAACCCATTGCAGAGCCAGGATTTCTTAAACTTTTTTGCAGTCAGGTGTCTTTTTTAGTTTGACTGAAAATAATAAAAAAAATTACAGCAAGGGCAGAGTAGCAGAAGTTCAATTTTTTTGAAAATTGAACCCTTTTTCTATGCTGCAGTACGAAGATGAGAGAAAAGTTGCCACCTATAGTGATTTTTTTTAGCAAGAATGTCACGTTTCGAAAAAAATTGGATTTTTAAAATTTTCCCCCAGCAAGATGGAATATTTCAGCAAAAAAAAAGGATATTAACGATCGTGCATTATAGTACATCTACTCTTGAGCACCACATATTGTAAAATTACCCTGCCTTTGTAGTGGAAGGGTTAACGTCACCAAAGTTGGAACACTGTTGAGGTTTTCCTTTAAAAAAAAAGTCGAGAAAAATGAAATCTAAGGTCATACTAGGCCCGAGGTTTTATTTTTCAAACCTCTATATAGTTAGAGGAAAGATCTTGTAAGTCCAAGAATGAAATCAATTTATTCGCCACTGGGCTTAAACACTGGTTTCACACACCATAAGAGGCTTCTCTTGACCTTGAATCAAAACACAATGAACCTGTTTACAGAGAACCCCTCGTTCCTCAAAGCATTGGAAAACAATCTTCCGCCCCCGTATGCCAGGGGTTAAAGGTCAAAAAGGTGGGACCCTCAAAGGATTCGTATTAAGACAATTAATTCTTCAGCTCAATAAACAAATCCTGAAGACTGCGTATATTTTTCAATAAACAGTAAATACATTTGTTCACCTGGGTCTGATAAACCAGGAATAAATTTATCCAGTGGATTCGAACAATTCATCCAGGAGAGTTAACTTCGAAGTTAATTATCGTGTGAATATTGAAGAGAACAATAGATCATCGGTAATCGATTACGAGTTCCGTTTACTGCATTTTTTTGAATATCCGCGATGTTTTATTATCCAAGTGATGAGGTATTTGCAGAACATTTTCACGACATAACCAGCTATCCAGTTGTTGAAATGAATTCAGTATTCTTGCTGATTTTTTGTTGTTGTGGATGCAAGTAAAAGTAGCCGGTCACTGGCCAGCATTTTCTCAGGTATACTCCATACATTTTAGACACGTATAAAGGACACAATTTAATTTTATCATAATGATAAACGCTTAATTGACTCCATCACGAAAGAAAACAAGGCATTTTAACCTGTAGACAGGTCAAATAAGGGAGATCTGTGGTACCCCAAAAAGGTTTAACACCTCTGAGTTGAACAACTGTCCAGTGAGTCTTCGGCTGATCGTTTTTCCTCCTATATCCGATCGTGGTGAGATCCGTGTAACCGCGTATTCTATGCCCCGCAAATGTTGGACCCGTCAGGAGGGGATCCTTCAGTATCTTCCACAACGGAACAGGGATCCCGCGTGAACGTGTGATAAAGCGAAAGAAAAAAACATTTATTTCCCAGCAGCGGGTTTCGCCTGAGCAAAGTTGGGTCAACCCAGCAAGATTCCATTTGCGATAGGTTAACCGCTGATGAATCATGGAGCCACGAGGACCGAAAATTTGGAATTCGGGCGTGCCCTGTACTGAATTCTTTACATACCGTGTTTGAAGTCGTCTAGACCTTCTAAATATAATTTAAGTACCATCAGAAGACCTCAACCCGATAAGATTACTATCAATAATGCTGAGATTCACGGAAAGCAAGTTTTCCCTGAACTCTTTGAATTTTGATGAATTTCAACAATATACATTCAAAAATACATATCTATGAACCCGCCTGTTTTTTTTTTCTTCACCACACGTTAATGGAGCGAGATTCCGTGGATATGAATTGAAAATGATACCTTGAAATACTAGCGAAATATTTCAGCGGAGGTATTTTTTACAGTACTGTATTGAGGGTTCCCTATTTATTCGGCTTTCTCAAAACATAAAATAAAAAATGAATTACAAATTTCCTCTGGATGGATATTTTTCAAAGCACGACACCGAAGTCAAAGTCTTGTTGAAAATGTTTTAAGACTATCTGAAGTGCTCTGAAAAAAGACCTGCATTTCACTGAATTTGTCACTCTCTTCAATCGGGACTTTCTAATTTACTGAGAATTAACGAAATGTATTTCATGTCATTAATCTATCTAGATTCTAAACCACTTGCGTTTCGTTTTCCAGGAATGGTTCAATTCTGACCAGCGGGTTGCGCTTACGGAAATTGCCCTAATTTCGTACATTTCAGGATAATATATATGCGGACTTTCGTGTCAGCTTCGCTTTTTATGATGAAACCATGAATTCTGTGCATTTAATTCCACAAAAAAAAGCGGTGTTCCCTGCTCAGGACCGCTATCAGCGACGACACATGAATCGACTTCAGCTTTAAAAAATTGGTAAACGTGAAAAACAGTACAGTATATTATTGAGTTGTGAACTCAAATAAAAGAAAAGCAAGAAAATTACGGTCACGCAAAAAAATGAACAGATTTGAATTTTGGGAAATTGGGCTTCTTCTCGTCAGTCGTTGTCATGATCATATGCACGCAATTTTCAAAATACTGTATGATAAACAGTATACCATGAATAAAATCTGAATTTTTGCGAGGGAAAAAAATTAGGAATCGAGACACTCGTCATTTATAATTTTTTTAAATTCCGGCCAGCACATTTTCATGACGATATTTCCGTTGAAGGACTCAAAAAACATTGCCCATTTAATTCATGCGTATGAACGAAAACTTCAAATACTGTATTTCTCTCTGGATTCTTGCTTATTTTCAGCGCCCACTTCATGCATGGTTTATTCAAAATACTCACTTTTAAGACAATTGCCACCTTCTTCGAAAACAGTTCAGGAATACCAGTAAGAGATTCACTGCTCCATTTATTATGTTTTCGTGAGTTTTTAGTTGAAAAAAAGTTCCTGATGAGTATAGTATGCACTCTTCATGAAATTCCAGTCGAAGCACTGCGCCAAAAATATCAAGAATGTATTCCACGTCTCGAAAACATACAGTATTTTAATTTTCACCACATTTCTTTTTCCGAAAGACCTCGTCTTCACGCTGACGTCGTCGTCGACTTTGGTGTCGAGGTTCAGCTGGGTCAGGAACCCATGGCAGCAACTCGCGGCGACAAGCATGAAAAATTTCCTGCGCGCAGGACTGCAAAAAATTCGCGCGAAGACCAACTTTTGCGGCATGCATTTTGTTCCACACGAATCTGAGTGTTTGAGCGAGAAAATTCAAAAAGAACAACATCAAAAAAGAACTTGGAATTTCTTCGAAAATTCGCTTACAAATAAAGATGCGTGTGTCATTGAAAATCAGACATACTTCCCCGAATGAGAATCGACTGAGAATATGGCAACATCTGAAAATCCATTTCTATTTTTCCAAAAAGTAAAGCTTCATCGGTGGCCAATAAGAGTTGGCAAGTTTTTTTCTCGCAGGATTCCAATGGAAATGAAGTAATTTGTGAGATTAAAAAAACATCTGCGAGTATTTTCTGCGAACTTTCATTTTTGACAAAAACCACTTTAAACTCGCGTGACAATGATTTTTCGGATACCACAGGCAACGTTGCGTAAAATACGTTCATGCAGCAGAAAACACAATCTAGTGATTCAAAAACGGCTTGTCTCTGATTATTTTTTTGTATTTTAGTAAAGTAAAATTTATTTCTTTAAATCAAGGACTCTTCTTAATCCATTTTATGCGCTTAATCGTACAAGTTATGTCAGATACGTGTTCATCGGGCTCATTTCTGAATTTTTAAAATAAAGTACGAATTTTTTTTTGCATAATAATTGAATCTGATGATTTATTCGTTGATGTGCTTTTAGCTAAATTTACATCTAGTGAATCAAAAATACGGTCGAAACTTATTCAAACATTTAATCAAGCTTCGATGGATGCCTGAACTCAAAAAAGGGAAGAAAAGTTCCAAATACATGTACTGTAGTTTGAAAAAAACGCCCTCGTATTTCGAAGGGTTTTATTCTACACTTTTCCCCTCATTCTTTTCGGATTTTATTCCCCTTCCTCAGCTCATTTTCTCGATTCCGTCACAGGAACACCCGTAGATAGACACAGAAGGTCGGTAATCCTAAAAGTGTTCAGAATTTCAACTAATATTATAAGAAAATCGTGGGTTGCCAGATTTTTTATCACTCCACATGGGAATCCAGGAATAAGCCTTGAAATCCTTTCTTCATATCCGTCGCATTAAAAAATGTTTCCTGGCGTTCTCTTTTTTCTTTTCTTGCAGAATCAGCGAGAGGGATTTTCGTGGAATAAACCAATGCGGTGAAGATTTGGCTGCTGCATATATAGCGAAGAACCAAGGGGTTATAGTATACCTAGGTGTTCAGACTATACGCTTTCCGTAACACACAGCACGAGTCCATTGTGAACACAGTTGATATTTTTGCCACCGGAGATTGAAATGGTTCACGTCGATCGCGACATTTCTCCAGCGAAAAAGTTGGGCCATTTGTTTTGTTCCATGGCTCGCCCACACGACAAAGGGGTTATGCCTATATACGCTACATTAAATACTGTATCTCCCATTATGGTTTGCGCGTCAGCATGCATGGTTATTTGCGGATGCTCAAAAGAAAGTGCTCGTATACAGAATGCTGCAAGAACTGACGTGATCACATGAAAGGTTTTAAGGACATTTTTGTTGTTTTTGCCGTTGGAATGTATGCGGTGGGGGCCCAAAATGCGGACATAATTTGTGATTGGATCTTGTCTCTCTCTCTCTGTCGGATTATCCGCATGATGGATCATGTTTTCCCTTGGACTTCCATTATGGGGAAACATACAGTATCTGATTGGTTCATCTGTTGATCAAAAGTTCGAAATTGATACCCAACAATTTGTATTCTGATTCAAGGTACTCTGATTGGTTTAAACATTCCGAATATATTCAAAAAAATGAAACGTAAATCGGGCGACGCAGCAAAAACTCATATCGGTATTGCGAAGTTCTTTCGATTTTTCTCAATTTTTGCGACATTTATTCTTGCGAATTTAAAGCTCAAATCCAAGACACAAATATTTTGAAGAATTAAGTTAATCCGTTGATGCTCGAAAATGTATATTTTTGATTGAGGTTAAATCTGGAGAAATCACGTGGACATAATTCGGAATAACATCACAGAATGGTTAAAAAAGGAATGCATTTCAATTATTTTGAAGGTTTTTTCGTTTTATCATCAGTCTGAAGTTTCTTCAAAAGCCCGAAGTTCTCTAACACAGGCTTTTTCCCAGCATGCGTGGAAGAAGATCATATGCGAAGAAAAAATATGCATCATTCATTAAATGAAAGTAGTCCAGCAAATGGAAATATGCAACACTCATCTTGAAGGAGTACAGCACTATTGTCACGATGTTGATTAATTTTTTTTTATATAATACCTGATTTGAGCTCAATCTACATCAACAATGTCAGTGCGCTTCCCAAAAAGGTTAATTGATCTGGATTATTCCCAGCATGAAGGCGAAGCTGATTGCTCCACAGTTACATCCTGAAGAGACCTAATGTAATACCGCGACACTTCCGGTATTTTGCATTTACAAGCACTCAAAATGACTTCGCCCACGTCTGCTTACATACATGCCGAACTATTATTCCGACTGATGCAAAGAATTATTATGATAATTTTCAACTTCAGTGTTCAACAGATCGCGCAGAAAACACGCAGAAGCGCATTTAAAAAAATTATATTCGAATTTGACTCTCACTTCCTCATCGTTTTATTCTCCAAAATTATTCGGAATATTCATCTGCACATGACAAAGGTTTGGTAATAAAATTTCGATGAATGCAAAATCAATTGGATGACTCTTACTTCGACGTTTTTTTTCCCAACTGTTTTCCTTATTCTTTCGATCAGATATGTTCGTATCAAGATTCAAATTTCATCGAAACTCGTATATATTTTCCCTGCGAAGAAACTGGTTCATTTAATTTCGAAAAGCAGTGATAATCTCACGTGATGACTGCAATATGGAAAACACGCAGAAGCGCATTTTGTAAAAATTTTAATTGAATTTTACGTTGACTTCCTCTCTTATTTTTCCGAACATCACCATGCATCTGTCAATGGATACTTTTTGGTAGTTCGTTGGAAATTTTATTCTGAATTCTATTCTCAAGCACATCAGAAAGGGCTCTTTTTCTCTCATCTTAAAAAGATTTGGATAATATATGTGAAGACCCGCTGGACTTGACGCGGTTATTTTCGCATCAAGGGATTACATGTGGAAGAAGCGATCACAGACGCACCAGTTAATTATAACTGGCGTGATGACAATGTCACCTCTTTCTTTTGTTTGTTTTTTTCATATCTATGAAGAAATAGAAAAATTGCTTCTTGTTGTATAAGCCTCGCATCTCTTCTGGCATTGCATCATGAGACCTTGTAGATATTCCAGTCACATGTGACTTTTGTGGTTGACGTGCTCAGGCAGCGAAAAGATAAAAATACGCTGTACTATAGAAACAATGTGCCAATATGAAGAGCTACGAAACAGCTGAAATGTTTCAGAAACAAAGGATTTGTCACAGAAGCTGGGGGAATTTGTCTTTTTTCATAGTTTTTGTGCGGAATTTTTTACCGGACTAAATATTTTCAAAAATTAAGCAGTAATTGGCGCGTCTCGGGACGCGCCTGCAAGCTGCAAACCATCCCCTCATGAAAAATAATAATAAAATGAACCCATCTCTGGGTAAATAACTCTTGCTGAAGAGTCAAATGACCCCTAAAAAACCGGAGATCAACCCCACCAGCAGCTGGTCGCTGCATGTACTCGTCAAAACCTAATATGCTGAACCATTTGTCGCGCTTCTTCAAAAAACATTTTCCCTGTAAAAGAACATGTTTTCCGGACCCTAAAAACAATTTGTCACCGTCTTCCAAAACATGCGCAGCCTTGTAAAAGC
>CAJPEX010004516.1:0-21238 GCA_905338405.1 Notodromas monacha | reverse complement strand
CGTCGTCGTCGGCTCCCGTCCCCTGCGGGACCAAGCTGTGACGATGGCGACGACGTCCTACATGCGAATAAGAGAGAACTTACGCATGGGTTCCGCGAAAACTTCCCGAAATCGAACTGAGAATACTGCATATCAATTTTTTCCCCATGCAGGTAATGAAAAAACAGCGTTATTGAAGCCGAGTTATTCGCCTCACGCTAATGAAGTAACAGTAGGAGTATTAAAAGTCAGAATAATTATGAAATTAGGACTGACGTAGGCGAAGCTCGGAAATGGCGTGCAATTTAATGCTCTTCACCTCAATGTAAAACGGGAAACTTACCCAGTAGGTGTCAACCGTCAGTTCCACGTATCCATCAATTCAAGCCTGATTATTTTCACTTATTAATGAATTAACGATAAGGGTGGATTGAAGACAGCACGAAGGAACTAATGAGGCGGACCAAATTAAAAATATAAATTTGGAATCATGTCATACACATGAAGAAAGACCAAGAGAGGAGAAGTCGCAGTAATTTCTAGAACCCAGACAGCCTTCAAAAATAGGAAAACCCAGAACTCGAGGAAATATTTTTTTCTAATCTCACGTTGCAGACCTGTCGGTGGAGTGTGCAAAATTCCAGTCTCAGAATTAAAATTCAGTTTTGTTTGCGATTGTTTGCTCTTATGTTTTCCGTTGAAATCCGATCCAATAATGAGCACAAGATTCATCTCTCTCCTTGACTGCAATAATTTTTTGAATTTGAGTTTAGGAATTCAATAGGAATGATATTAAAATTATGCCTAACATTAAAAATTATCAATGGAGAAATACATTTTATTCGATACGTTTTTGAGTATTCAACATCAGTGGTTGATATTCATAAGCATTGGCATAGATTCGAATAAAGTAGTGCCAAGTTTGCTGTATCTTGCAAAACTTAGCATTTGAAGCTATACTGGCTATATTTCAGGTTGCAGATGAGCGTATGAATGCTTTTTTTTTTTACTTTTAAATGATCGTTTGAGCAGTTTTTGATCTGAAGTCCATATTTTCTTCCGAGAAGGCGCTTCATGAAGTAATGGTAATGCATTACTGTTTTTTTTTATTCGTGGTAGGAAAGCTAGATATTTTTGAATGTCGAAGATTTCCGGAAGTTGGGAAGCATTCGCGGACCCGTTCGCGCGTCGAATTATTTTTTCCGGATGTTCTTGTTTGCGTTTAGTCAATTTTGAGAATGTGATGGCATTTTACGGTGGATTCTTCCGCGAGGAGTCAGTCATTCGTCGCGTTTTCCACGAGCAAAGAACCCGCGGGAGGCCGGATTCCGTCCGACGGCGTAGCATCGGAATGATGCTCGACCGGCGGAATCGCTCCTGATTCACTTATCCCCGGGCCCAAAGCCAGGGTTGCNTCCGCGAGGAGTCAGTCATTCGTCGCGTTTTCCACGAGCAAAGAACCCGCGGGAGGCCGGATTCCGTCCGACGGCGTAGCATCGGAATGATGCTCGACCGGCGGAATCGCTCCTGATTCACTTATCCCCGGGCCCAAAGCCAGGGTTGCGTGTTCCTTCGCACTCCTCCTGATCTAGCCTGCCGCACCCCACCGCGGGGGTCGCATTATTCCGATATTCCTCTCTGGAACCAGAACGCGATGTGCTTGCTGGAAGCGAAGCGAAGCCCGGGGTTCGGATGCATCCTGCATGCCAAGGGGGTGTGGGGTCAACTCGGCGCCAACAACAGCAGGGACAAAGACAACTCATTGCCAAAGGGGATCTACAGTACTTCAATTCAGCCCCGGATTACCCCGTTCTCCAGTAGATTAGATGCGTGCCAAACTTTTTTATTGAAACGATTAAAGAGTCGAAGAATTTTATCGTGCGAGACACGCTCGTATTGTTTTCACGAACAGAAATGTATCTGCGTATTTGTGTGTCATGTTCAAGTACCGAGGTTGGATGCGTGAATATAATCTTTTCTGGCTTTCGATCGAGGTGCGAAATTTCAAGAACTCTGAAAATCCGGAACCCAATGAAAGCTTGGGGATTTGATTTTTGGTTTAGTGTTTTTTATACATTTTTTAGATTTGAAATACAGAGTCAAAATTGATTGCATGTGTATCAGACGCGCCTAAAAATGTTCTTTGATTCAAAAAAAAAAAAACGCGTCAGACCATTGAACATATGCGTGAAACTTAATGTACCTTAGATTATTTTTCAGACATTCAGGAAACTTTCTGATAAGCAATTGATGAACATGATGCTTCACAACAGCGAAATGTTTACCCCTTTTTTATTTACGATTCTCCCATTTTTTGTCGTGGGGTTCCTATTTTTGTGAAAATTTTCCGGCTTATATTGTCCTTTAAAAAACTGGCTTATTTATTTGCGTTTTGATTCTGCAGGGATCATATGTATGACTTTATATTGAGGACTATTCGATAAATTAAAAACGAGAGTTTTGAAATGTATCTGAAAAATAAATCACGAAAATGAGATTTGCTAAGGACGCTTCAAATGCTCGGTTGTCTCAGCTGGCGCTGAATTGGCCAGCCCTGAGTTGCCCTGTCGCCGAATGCAATGCTCGTTTCAACATTAAACGCACGCCCATTTCCGACCCCTCGTATATATATTCGATGAATGTCCCCCGTGCAGGCCGTTGTCTGAAAGTGTCGGGACGGCGAATTGCTACCTTGCCTTTGGTTTTTCGCAAGTCCCCCTTTTCCTCGTGTGAACTTTTCAGTACAGTACTTCCGTCGGAAAGCGAAGTGGCATGGATGAATGAAAGTCCCCCTAGAGTGATCGACCTTGGACGATGTGTTCTGTTCATCAGGTTTTGCCTAGCTCTCTCTCTGCTCATTTAATCTTGTTCCTTGCTAACCTATAATGGAATACGTCGTCTTCTTGGAGAAAGTCGTATTTCTTGCATTGGTAGGTTCAGCACCTCATGCGACAGTGTTACACATTTACAATTATACGGGGATTTCCTATTTCAACGCAAAACTGTGTGTAATGATCCTAAAATGTAGACCTAAGATGAACTGACCCATCTTGGCGGGGAAAACCGTAAAATCGACAAATAATTGATAAATATTTCCTTCGAAATATTTTAAAATCATTATTGTGCTATCTGAACCCAGTTAGGAGATACCCATGTTTGTAAATTCGGGTTCACAGCTTTGATTGATCATGCATATACAAAATTATATTTCAGTTGAGTTACTGTATTTTTAAAATGCCCGCGTGATCTTACACCTTTTCGTGACCATTAAAAATTTTTTACCCTCACTTATCTGTGGATATATGCGAATTAACTCGATTCTTTTGTATTACACGAATTATGGATTGACTGTTCATCCTTTCCAAAAAAATGCGGTTTCAACATAATTTTTGGAAAGCTTTTTGGTGCCGAAAGAAATGAAGTGCTAAAAATTAAGGTCTATAATTAAAATATGATTGTATGCTGGTTTCTCGGTAACCGTGTGGTTGAACCGCTTCCGCCGCTTGAAATTTCCGAAATTCGGTTTTGATTTCTGACTGACACAGGAGTATTTCAAAATGAACCAAGAATTTCGCAAAAAATTTCTCTAAGCAAAGTCGTGGGATTTTTTGCTTATTTCTCCTCAGATCCAAATGCGACTCCAAGGAAGAGAAAACGGCCCGAGAAGAAGCCCAAGCAGAACGACATAAAAACCTTGCTGCAGAATTTAAGCGGAGGAGCTTTGAAGATAGACACGACACCTATGTCATTTGATACTAAACATTCTTCTGGCATCGCAAATGTATGCGTAACCGTTACGCCAGCCACGCATCAACAGCAGCACCTGCACTGCGTGGACGCCTCTCCATCCATCTCAGCGTGTTCTCCGTTGTCCAGTGCGAGTTCGGCTGCCCAGGTACTCACCAAAACCGCATTTGTTCTGAACATTAGCATGAAAAACATCTTCTTTTTTTTTTAGGTTGTGCCGACGGCTTCGGATGCATCTTCAGGTACTGAAGAGCCATTGTTGTGCGTGACGAAGTCCGAATGTGAGGAGAGGAGCGACGGTGCTGTGAGTCCCGGAGCTGGTTCAAACGTCAGCAGCACTGAAGCGTCGAGCCCCGGACATAAGCGGAACAAAAAGGCTCGAACAACGTTTTCCGGTCGTCAGATCTTCGAGCTCGAGCGTCATTTCGAGACCAAGAAGTATTTGTCTTCTTCCGAAAGGGCGGAAATCGCCAAGGTGCTCAATGTTACCGAGACCCAGGTTAGTATCTTCAAGCCCAGAAAATTCCCACGACAATTCTGAAGAAAATTAGAGGCCTTCCTGCACGCGATATTAATGCGTATTAATAAAATAATCTGGCATTAGCTTCCATCTTTACGCAACAAAACTGAGCTCAAATATTAGCTGGAACCCCTCACATCATGTCTATAGGCACTTTAATTTTCATTTCTGGTGCACAGAAAAAAAATTCTGGGAAATAATTTGCATGCATCAATTTTGTGATAACGTTATCCGTTCGAAATCTCATTAAAAACGTGATAAAAAATACGTTTGATGGAGTGATAATAATGTGCGAGCAGAACAAATGCGATGTATTTTATTATGCATTCGAATGTGTTTTTGTAACTTGAACCGTAACAATATTTATTAAACAATTTCCTGTCGTCAAGCGCATTTTCTACTCAAGTGAAGTACAAACGCGGATTCACAATCTGATTCTGCAGCTTCTTCGATAGAAAAATATTGTGATCAATTTCAAATGAAGGTCTTCGATGGTCCATTTGAAGCGATTCAAATCAATCATAATTTATTTATTTTCTGCTTCTGAACATTTCGTTTCAAGACGGATGAGCGAAGTCGAATAATGTTTGCGTGTACGCGTCGAAGGTTTCGATCTTGCTTTGAATTAAGGATGTAAGATAATTTTAGGCAGATCATGATGACTCATTTGGATTTTCTTCATCATCAAATGTTCTCCAGAACGGAAGATCGAGAGAGAATATGTGTCAAGTATCTGATTCCTGATCGAAAAGAATAATGCACTTTAATTAAACTGAAGTTCGGGCGTTTATGCAGCACCTGATTGCTGTACTCCTGCCTCCTGAACAGTAATCAAATAAAATAATTTGAATTTATATTTTACGTAAAGTTTTTTTCTAAAAAATTAAATCAAAGTGGAATGAAGTTATGAAGGCTCAACTTGAAATAGTTTCCAATTAAGACGAAGTCGAGTCGACACCACGGTGTCGGCATTTCTGGGGAATGATAAATCAATTTTGATTCAAGTGAGCATTCTTGATGTATCGGTTTGACTTATTGTATTTATCTTTCTGTGAGGTGGATCGGGTTGCTATACGAAACAGGGTAGTCCGAGGATCTCGTGGTTAAACAAATCACTGAACTTCTTTCACATTACCGGGAAATCTTTTTTCTTTAATTCAAATTCGAATGAAAAAGTATGTTCTTCATTTCAAAATTCACTCGCGTATTGATATTGATGTTTTCTAGGTAAAGAACTGGTTCCCCAATTAGACGAAAGACACGTGATCTAATACTGTAACTAGAAAAAAAAATTGTCCGCTTGTTTTCTTTTCATGTTTGAGGAATAATTGACTCGAACCTCTAATTGAGGATTTCATTCTTTAATTCAGTTTGAAAATGCACCGCTCATGAAGTGAAAATACCCAACCTGAAATGGCTTTCACTAATATTTTTTTTTTGGCCGACTGTCCGGTTCCAAATCAGATGAAGTAATGTTCACGCGCAAAAGAGTGAACAAAAACGCTTAGCTTCATGTTTTTTCTTCAGTAGAAATGAAATTTACACACAGCATTTATTAATTTATTCAGCAGTTCGTGAAATTCTAAATTCAGTTCTAAATTCTAAATTTTGAATCGGTATTTATCAGATGAATGCCTGGTTTAAAATTAGAACAACGATGTGGAAGACTCGCGAGTAAAAAGAATCGTCTGACAATTTCCATTTCGCTGAGTATAATAATAAAATTAAAATAAATCTCAAATTCGGGATTTAATTGGTCAATACTATGTTTTATTGCTAACGAAGTTATGAATGCTCAACTTGAAATAGTTTCCAATTTAGACGAAGTCGAGTCAACACCAGGGAGTGAGAAAAAAAAATCGCGAAGCCATTTTTTAAAATTGAATAATAAAGATACTGCAGTACTTTCCAACTTGGATTCAGGAGTTGATGACGCATTATTTTGTCTTGCTCATGAATAATTTCATTGAATTGCTATTTTTCCAGGTGAAGATCTGGTTCCAAAACAGACGAACGAAGTGGAAGAAGCACGAGTGCCACAATTCTTCCGTGCTGAGCCCGACCAGCTCCAAGGGCTGCAACGACGACGACGATGTCGACACTTCCCGCGACTTCTCGCCAGCACCCACTTCAGGACTGAGCCCCGACCCGGAACCCAAGATCCCGCGCCTGGCGACAGACATCTCGACCCTGCTGGATCCCATTTCCAGCCTCGACCGGTGTGATATCAAGTCGGTGCCGGACCTGAAACCCGCCTATTTGGGCGATGCTGTCGTGCCGCAAGTTGACGGCAAGAAGAAGAAACCCCGGGCCCCGAGACCCAAGGCACCCAAGACCGAGAAATTGACAAAAAAACAAGCCCTCGCCGGGCTCACTAACGTCGCTGCGAAACCTGTTGTCACCGGTGTTTCCTAAGATCGCTGTTGCATCGCTACAATGAAGCTTTTTTTTGGAAAGGGCACTTTGAAAATTTACATTTATTGATGAAGATCATTCATGTTTGTCTATTTCGATGCTCTCTGAAAAAAAAATCCAGACGGAAAGCGACCAATAACCGACTGCTGTGAAGCAAAGGCTCTCAATATCTTCTTCACGGGGACTCCGCGTGGAATAATATATTCATGCCAAAATTATAGAATCAACGTGTTAATCTTGAATGCCTTTGTTTCATTCAAATTCAAAATGTTCTGGGTAATATTCAGTGTGTCTCAGCATCCAAATAGATTCGAAATTTGTGTATCATTCGCGCTGCGTGGGTAAATGCTGAATTCCATTCACAAAAATAAATAAAAAGAAGCAGCTTTTACTTTGTCTACTGAAAATCTTGTGAGCAACTTTTTCAGCTTTCAAAATGAAATAAAAATGTTTGGAATGTACGCGTTGTTGCTTCAATTGCCATTGAAATTCTGGGTGTCAATCGGTAAAATATCTGGAAAATTTGGAAGTGCCCTTCCCAAAAATGCCAAGTAGGATATTGAGCAGTGAAGATCTCTTGATTTGATATTTCTGATCGGTCGCTGTTCGATGCTCCCTCTGAATGCGCTGATAAATGTCGCTAAATCTTTTTTTTTTGCGTGGTTCAGCTAAGCTCTTCGTTTATAAACGATCTCGATGGAAAACAATGGCGTGTTTGGAGAGCAAATGGATAATGAATGAGATTACTGGCATCTTTGTGATTCATAGGGCGGCGATGAGTGGGTGTCGACTGATGGTGTCTCGGATGTCGAGAAAAAAATTGTTCTCTTTTGTTTTCGTGGCGAAGATCTTCGCAAAACAAGAAAAAAATTTAGCAAAGAACGGGTTCTTTGAAGTTCTCTGCAGTCGTGATGTCTCGGTCGTGTCAGCGCACTTGCAGCAGCAAAGAAATCTTCGGAAGAATGGCGAAGGAAACCCGGAAATTTTATATATCAGGTTGTCAAGGTGCGGTTCGTTATGTGTGATACAGACTCGAAACCGATCGAGGCCCAATAAGACCTCGCCAAGTATTCTCGAAACTCATAATTTTTTCGTTTTTCATGGAAAGCAGAACTTTACGTGTCTCGCTGTTTGCGCATGGCTAGTCGTTCTTGTTATCTTTATTTTCGCTGCTGGCGAAATTTTGAAGAAAAGAGGGGAGTAATTCGATTGGCTGAGAATCGGTGTTGAATGTGGCAAAAAAGGGCGGCCCCGTGTAGACACTTGCTAGACATACCATGGATCGGCTGGAGTTTTTCACTTTTTTGGTGTGCCATTATTTGATCGGTGTCGCGTGGATGCCTAGGAAGTATTTTGACCTCTCGACGATCGGGTATTATCTTAGATGGAAAACGAATTCGAGGTTATTTTGGCGCCCCGAGTCTTTACAGCTGTACGTTATTTCCCAGAATTCTGGGGTTTTTTTGCAGCGGGGTTTCTTCTCCTTTCGTTTTTTTTTTTTCGATGTGACATTTGTGGCGTTTTCCGCGTCTGGATCCGAAATAAAGGAGAATGGAACCGGGATTTTGAATATTTTATTTCTTCATTTCACACAATACTCCAACAGAAACGTATATGTATTTACTTGAGTACCCGCACTCCTTTTTTTCGACGGGTATGACATTTGGGGACATATTTGAAGCTTTGTTACTCCTCTTCCTTGATTCCAACAGGGAACTTTCTACCAATTTCTACCACAAGTGTAAAAAGGCAAATAAATAAATTTAACAGTCAACTTGACAATTCTTCAACATTTGAATTCTGATGCATTTAATTTTCAGAATATTTCAATTTTCCGTCTCAAAAAATTGGGGCGAGTGTCTTGAATCGGGATACATTTTTATTCAAATGTTATGCTGAAAAAATGAGGTCGTATGCCTTATTCCAAAGACAGGTGGCACATTACTGTACCTGAGCAAATGCGTCATTTTAAAAGAAATTCCTACTTGTCAGCCTCATCGCAGTAACTTCAAACATTATTATCTTGTGCATATTGATTTTGCATTTGAAGTATATATAGACTATTTATTTACCATTTTGTCAAAAAATGTGATAAAAAAGTAATTTGTGAAGGAGACATCTGTGGTGCAAAGGGTCCTTCGCGAGAAAAGTGAACGCGACTTATTGTATGTTGCTCGAAAAAATTCAGAATTTTTAAAAGTCGCTCAAGGATTCGGTTTTACGTCTTTCAGCTGTTGCTGATGAGTGACTCGACAATTTTAAATTAAAAACATCAAATCGTTTCTTTAGGCCTTTAGGGATTTTTCTGATTAAGGTCCTGAAAAATAGAGTGTGAGTAACAATTATCTGTTGGTCAAGGATAAAAATACTTGGAATCACTGAGTTAGCCTGAGCGATTCATTTTTTTCCCGACGCGATTTATGCTTTTTTACATACTGTATAATCAAATTTCTGAGATTAGCTGGAAATATGTCAAATGTGTCTAATCAAAATCTTTGGGAAACTCACAACCCAAAAACTTGCCCATGTAAGTTGTGTGCTGATGCTATATTTTTAATTACAGTAAATCGGGAACAACTTATTCTCAAATTCGATAGGTAATTCTGAAAAGCCCTAAAATAAAAATGTCAGCCCTGTATAATGTGTCTTGAAAAGATTTAATGAACTTTCGAAGAAAATTTACTCCAATATAGGAGTCGTATCAGACATCGGAAGAATTTGTTTGCTCGAAACTTAATGAGTAAATTCTTCTCACGTAATAATTCGAAACGGTGAAAATTTCGATCGGGTTCGTTACCGTTAACGGATGTCACAAGTATTGGCTAATTTACATCATACGAACCGAACGCGTCAACGTTTCGAAGATCAACTGCAGAGAATGCGAGAACTATAGATTTCACGTAGCTGACATTTTGCATGAAGATCAAGAAAATCACACCCAGCATTTTTCATCATTTTTTATGCTCAATAGAACGCCTCGAGGCTATTGGCAGCTTAGTACTAGTTGTTGCACTTTCGGATCAGATCTTACCACGTATATGAGTACAGCTCGTCACGTTCTTGTCTGAGGAGAAAATACAATCGGCGAAAGATCGTGTTCGATATGCGCATGAAAGTGCGAATTTCCACGACTCGGTCCAATCGACAGAATCACTTACTATTGATGATCAGAAAAAAAAAAACGAATGCTGTACAAATGAAGAGAAAGGCTGCCTCTGCATGAAGTTTGATTTCAGGGTAGATTGGAAAGTGGTGAAAATATCTGTCTCTTGTGTCTCGGGTATTTTACGAATTTAACTTCTGCAAGAAATACTAAATGATTATCTGCAGCAGCAAGCGATATCTTTGAGATTGAAGATCAATCATCGCAACGTTGAGTGCAGTTCAGACGCAAACTTTCAGAAATTAAAGAATACAGTATTCAGTAATGAAAAAAATATAGATTCAATCCTTAAACTTTTTTTTCTTTCGATTTTTCAAAGGTAAGACCGATTTTTGTTGTTGTTGTTTGAAAACTGACGGAATGATTGACTCTTAGCACTGTATCATCCCATGAGATCTTCATCTTCAAAATAAATTAACGAGATGATATCAATGTTAGGCATAATAGATAAAGAAAAGCGTTAAATTGATCTATATGCAAGGTTTAAGACGCATGTTTAAAGCAAAAGGTTTGAAATTGTTCCAGGATGAATGTACGTGCTCATGTGTTTTAAAAATCGGTTCAAATGTTAGACTTAGCCAAGGGATAACGATTTCAAAAAATTTAAAAATATAAAAAATGACAGTTGTTCTTCCCTGATATGCACCTCAATAGTCATACACTTCACAGTTGCTCTTGGAGATCAATTTCATCCTTTGGACTCGACGAACCTTTCATGATTTCATTTTATACTACAGTAATCTGCGTTGAAATAATTGTGATTTTTGTGGTTTCACTCAATTTTGAATCTCTTTTTTGAAATTCTTTTGAAGCCTGATTATATAAGCGGCGCAGCAACAGGCATTAATAGGCGACAGCTCAAGTTTCTTGCTGTGACGCACTTCCGTTCAGCAATACAGCACTCCGTTTGACTCCACCCGATGACTCGTCTCGAACTTCGATTGACACATCAATTTTTCAAGTTCAAGTAACGAGAACTGAATACACACTCAACAAACCCAATGTTTTGTTTTGAATAGTTCCCTCTTTGAAGGCTAGTTACGTAAAGCCCGATTAGAATTCCTTTCAAAAGCATAAACAATAATGACGTGTCTTGTCGACGACGAACTTTTTGAATATCAGACTACAAAGGTTGAGCTTCGATAGAGAACAGAAATGTTCGTTCTAGATAAGCTGTTTTGATGGAGGTTTCGGTGGATTTCTGTAAGATTTGAGAGTCTCGATTGCGTAAGGCAAAAACAATTTATTCATTAAAGAGGCCCTGCTGTATCGTCCAATTAACATCAGAGCTCACCCAGCAACCATATTGCTGTTGTGTAATAAAGCACATTCAATTTGATAAGAAGAGCGAATGAGAGGTTCTTCGAACTTCTGCAAACATATCGCAGAATATTGTCTGGTGGGACAATGCTTCGTCAGCAAATAATCTGAAGTACTTTGAACCCAAATGAATCTCACGTTCAACTATATGAATATTTCTAGTTCGGGGAAAAACATTCAGATGAAAGCCTTCATTGCAAAAAGCACCGAGGGAAGCATATGCAATAAGATAAATGCCCAAAACATAAGATGCTTGAACTTACATTGAACATTGCGTGATTAATGTGAATAAAATGAAGTAAATTCATCTTTGAATGCAGAGGTTTAATATGGTGATTTGCGAATCTTTTAATCAGGAATAATCCACGTTACAATAGTTAATTCATTATTTATTTTGAAAATGGAGCCTCGTCTTACAGGAAACTTATTTTTCCTGAAGCTTAACTGCAGTTTGAGGTGACTTTTTCTTTTTCATTTAAACATGCATCCCTTCATATTTATTACCGTTTTAATAATGCGATGCATTAAATCTCACTCGATCATCAGCTGTTTTACAGAATGTAATCATTGTCTGACTTAGCTCGTGTTTAAAGCATGCATAAATTTTTTAAAAGGTCTCCCTGACTAACTTGCAATGTTCGCAATGAATATTCCAAGAATTTAATGCAGAACTCGAAATCTGGAAAATCAATTTACTAAACTGGGTAATTTTTTGCTATGGTACTATTTGTCCAGAAACTTTTCTCCCATCACCCGACCTTCGCATATAGAATATATACTGTACACTTACTGTCTTCGCTGTGATTATGATATACCCGGTTTAAACTAGTAAGCATCTTTCGAAAGATACAATTGTGCATCCTCACTTCGTTGTTCAGCATGTCTGGTGTGGTTTCCGCTTTTCCATGACCTTCAAGTTCGAGTGGGCCCACGGAATGTTTCGGGTCGTTCCCATGGAAATGGTGCACATGCACGCTGTAATGAAGGGAAACTTCCTACTTTCAAAGTTAAGACTGGTTTTTTCTTCACAAATCTTTTGCTTATGCAATTTAAAATATTTCTCGGATGTATTTTTCTGCGCTTATTTGGAAGCCGTCTTATGATCGACGACGACTTTCAGTCGCATCCATTGCCGAACGAAGTACAGTATACTGGTTTGTTGGGCAGTCCACAAATTTCTGCACTCATTCAGACGATCAACATCGCTGTAATTTCTAAAGATATATCGTTTTACTATATACTGACGATACCTAAGAAGTGGGACCTGAACCGTCGTAAATATAGAAAGCTTACAAGCCGTGTACAAATTTCAGAACGCGTGAATATTTCCTCTGAGTTCATTTTTCGAAGATTGGAATTATGGTCATAAAATTGCTTGCGAGACTAATTGAAAGAAAAAAATGTAAATTAAATCTATCGGGTGTCTTTTCAATGTTTCAAGCTCGAAGATTTATTGTTTCGTGGAATTCTATTATAAATTTCGGTTTGACATGTCGTACAGTAGAAGTTTCAATATACTGTATGTTCTGAGTCTCTATAGGAAAGTGGTCGTGCGCCCAACATCGTCATAATCTCTCTTTTCTGTTTTTGACTGGCTGAAAAATCAAAGTTCATCCCCTCTCAAGTCGCGTAAAACTAGTGTTTCAAAATTCAGAGAATTCATCTTCACGAAATGTTTCGTCATCGAGAGATGATTGGTATTGTAACCAGGATTTCAAACAAAGCACGATTAACTGGCTTATTGTTAAGAAAGGGAAAACCCGGGATGGAAAATTTCCGCAATAAATACCACGGATCTCAGACTCAAATGGGCTATCAAACGTCATCATATTTTAATATCCTCGAAGTGAAATGCGTGTTGCATTCACATCCGCGTTTATTCCGAATGACTAAATTCTTGAAGCCGTCAATACACCTTGAATTGACGGTGTTGGGAGAGCAAACACGAACAATAATTTCCGCCAGGAGTCAATAATGAAGGAGGCAAAGGTGGAAATTATCGCGTGCTCGCGCGGCGTGAAGGAAGCAGCAGGAATGAAAAAAAAAAAAAACGTTAGAAAATGTTTACTCTATTCTTGTAATCATATTTTTGACAAGCAATATACAATTGTCTTTTGAACGCTTGCAGGTAGCAATGAAATGCTGAGCATCCCACAATAGTGCCGAGTCCTTGAACTTCGATCCGCGAGGGATTTCTTCAACCGATCGTGCAGCTCATTTAGTTCGACCCGCACTCCGTTTTCCTTTTTATTGCTCGGAAACGGGATAATTCCCTTAATTGAGATTCAGTTTCCGACTGGCAGGATTTTGTAAATATGCGACGCTTTCTCAGAAGCTGACCCGAGCCGACTTTATGGGTTACTTCCTGTGAATCCATGGATGCATGCGGTCGTGAAGAAAGATACATTTTTTCCTTCTCATAATTCTTTAAATGGAATTTTCCACAAACGCTGGAATCAAACTGGAAGGTTTTTCCTGGAGCCTAATATTCCCGGAAATGGGAGAAAAGAATCAAATCGCTTGCAACATCAAAAACTCATGATTTATGGGCCTCAAGTGATGCATAATTCACTCAAATATAAAATGTGGGACACGCCTCTTATTTTTCTGCCTCGAGAAGAGATCATTTTGTTGGTAACTGTGCGATTCACTTTATTTTGATGTCTTCAGAAATATGCAAATCCTTCCGTGGTCCCGGTGGTTTTCCGCACCTTGGAAACCAGCACCCCTCAGTTCAGAGTCAATGAAGCTGCTTCACAGGGAACCCAATTACGTGGGAAACAAGCGCCGGGAGGTCAAACGTAATTCACTGTGGTTCTCTTGGACAGGCATGCCAGTTGGAGTTTGGAAAATGCACACAAAATAAAACCAACCGACCGCCTCATATATTTCTTGCACAACCAGTTCTTGTCTTGTACAGATCGCATCTTCAAGTGTAAAACGTTCATTATATCCTGGGTCTGCTTTTAAAAGCGCTGGTTTTTGTAAATGGTGCTCAGTTGCTCTGTTAATGACTCATCTAAAATCGACTACGGTCATCCCGGTCATTGGTAACCATCATTTTATGTCATTCATTTTCGTATTGTAATTGTGGATCACCTGTTCAACTACGATACCATTAGGGACTTCGAACATATAAATTGTCAGACAGGTGGTACCCTGCAATTCAACCACCCCACAATTTGCCCATCCCGCAATTCAACAGTCCAATTTGCAGGGAGGTCAACTTGCAATTTGTCCTCTGCCTTGCAATCCTACCCACAGAGAGGCACAAAAATTTCAAATATTATGGAGAAGACATTTTGACGTTGCTTTGCAATTCAACAGCTTCACACCTTGACCATATATAATCCAGCAATGGATTAGGGTCAAATTGCAGGGCACCACCTGTAATTGGGAAATTATTGCCAATAATTATTCCTGACCCGAAGCATAAAGTATTAGAAAATATAATGATTTTTAAAATTTTATTTTTGCTCTAATTATTGATTTCCCAGAAGCACTTTCTTTGCGCGCGTCTAAGACGTCATGGACTATTTGGCAACATCAAGAGCATTATGCCAAATAATTTATGGCCCAAGCCGAAAAAAAAACTAAAATTTCGGTGGATGATTGAGCATCCGGATCCATCAGAAAGTGCTCACGAAACTGCGGCGACGATGATCGCAAAAAAATTGGAGGCACTCGGACAACAACTTAAAAGTAAAATGTTCCCACGTTAAAGGCAGAAGTTTTCAGTGTCTTCGATGAATTCTTTTCAGAATATCTTGTTTTTAGATAAGCGTCTGCTCTCGTGACGGGACACGTGAGTTTCTTCACGTGTATCATAGCGGAAGAGATTTTTTCATTTTGGATCCTCTTTCAATTGAAGAACGATTATGTAATGAATTTAATCGCAAATAATGAATATAATGAATGTAATGAATATAATCCGGAGTCGGAAGTGAATTGCGGATCCCGATGTGCAATGATGGAAAAATTCCAAGTTTTTTTTTTCTGGTTGCGGCAAGTTAGTCTTTTGAGAAAAACTTTCCACTGAGCTGGATTTCCATCATAAACTGCGATGAACATCCTTTCGGTTCCTTGGTTGGCATGCGTATAATGGGTCTGTAAAAAAACATGCCTCCCAGAACTAATTTATGGCTGTGAAGTGAACGAAAATTGTACTTGTGACGCCAACACGCACGAATGAAGTCACGATCTTCACGAATATTGCTTCCCGATCCGTATTTCCGGATTGCAGTTTTTAAATAGTTTTGTGATTAGGTTTCAAAACACCTCGGTTCTTCTTCAATATTTTTATATTTGAAGCATTGCGAAGTCACGATTCAAAGGGGAAATGTTTTTTGCTATAATACTACAGGTATTTTTCCTGACACTAAGCTGGGAATTTGTGTAAGGCTGGCCAAAAGTCACGATTCAGGATTTTAATATTGTACGTATTTGTTAGATATTTTGAAAAGGGAAACTGAAGAAATGGCGTAGGATTTTTTGTTGTTTTTCTACCTCAGAAAGTAGTAAAACAATTCGAAGAAAGATGGGAAGTTGAACTTTCTTTCAAGTGGAGGGAAACGATATTTCCTCAACAAAAAATTCAACGTCTGTGAATTTTTTATGCGGCAGTTTCGTGTTCTTGTGCTCATGGTGATGTTTCCTTATCGCGATATTGCAAAAATATAGTCCATGATTATTTCGAAGATCCAGTAATCCAATCGAGCATAGATACAAGAAAACTGACCACTGACTGAACATTGCACATGATCATTTGAGGAACATTAGATAAAGTATATTCGAGCTTTGGGTAAAACTTGAGCGTTTCTATGGAATTATTTTCTAAAACTTTTTGAGGGACAAGAATTTCTTTGATTAAAAATATTCTGCAACTTTTCCCCATTTATTATTCTTTTCGAATATTTTCCTAAACAAACAAATTCATGGGTTGAAAAAATAAATGAACATATGTGCAGTAAAGATCGAAAATTAAAATGCAATCATACAAACTAATAGTAAAGAAAACAATTTCACTTTCAAGCAGTAAGAAAATCATTAAATGCTTCATTGTCAGCTGATTATCCCTGATACTCAGCTGTTGACAGCATTTTCAAATGAGTGAAAATAAGACAGTAAGCAAATTCAAGTCATTATTTAAATCAAGAAGCTCATTTAAAAATTTGTGAATAAAGTAAATTTTTGTGCGAAAAAGCTGCAGATTTTCACATGAAGGAAGTATCAACACTCTGGCGCTGAGGTTGATTTAGCCAGTCGAATCCCGTCATTACGTGATTGAGGAGCGCTTTTCAAAATATATCTTTCACTCGGGGATAGAAAGGGAAGCAAACTATAGGCAGTCGCTGGGAAAAACACCAGCATCATTTTCCGAGGAAGTGCCTTACATTTTCTCTCTCTTTTTCTTGTGTCACCAAACGCGTGTGAAAGAAGTGAAGAGCTAGACAAATTTGCTCTCGACACGATTTCAAGATTTATAGCGTTGTGGGGAAATACTGCGGTGAAGCCGTTGATATTTTTCATTTATGAAAAGAAAGAGTTTCGAGTTTGGCATTTTCCGCATCACTCACGACTTCACGTCACATATTTCCATTAAAACGCGTTTCAGGCCTGAAAACTCATGTTTGGCAATAACTTCAATTAGGCTATACAAATGCTATACATACGTATATCTTAATTGAATATGTCTTGGAGTAAATTTACTGAGCGAATTTTCCGTCTTATACCACAATGAGAAAGAAGACGTCTCACTGTCATGTATATAAAGACAAGGTTTTTTTAATTTTTTTAAATAAATGGCAGAGACTTGGGCAAAATAATACTTTCACGCTTTTTCCTGTGTATTATTTTACAGGATTAGTCTCTTGCGAAGATAATCCAAGATCAGATTTTTCATCCAAAAAATCTGTTGGAATCTTCATCAAAGCGCTGAATTTTAGTTGTGATCAGAAATTCCAATCACGTTAACTTGTCAAGATAGCATGTGTAAATGTCAATAGTAAGGGTGATAAATCTATTGATTTTCGTTCTCTTCTTTTCAATCAGCCTGTAAACATCGCGTGACATGTGTATAAAAGTGTTATAAGTACCGTGAAAATCTAAGTTTCTATTGAAGTCTGTTTTGAAGCGCAGATGTAGAGTTGCATTTCTAAAATCATAGAAATGAACTGTAGAATTGTGATCAACTGTGAACTTTATAAAAATTATGAAACTAACTATGACCATTCAAATAATAATACAAAGCTACATAAGTAAAAGTCTCTCTTTGAAGTACATAACCACGGTCAAGTTTCTAATATAATAAGGGAGGTCGTCGTTAATTTTTTTGACAAAATTGTTTATACTAAATTCGATTATCCGTGAAATTTGATGATTTCGTATCACAATATTTTAATCATTTAGAGTCTGTATAATCAAAACTCTACCGTACTTTGTGACGGACCAATCGATCGGCATCGACGAAGTCATAAAGAGGAAGAGTCGCATTCGGTCACAATGGCTTTTTGCCAACCTTCTCTCGCAGCACTGTATTGTGCTATACTTTTTCATCGCCTGATCACGCGTTGTCGAGAAACAAGTTTTTAGTACAGTACTAAATTAATATTGTTGTGTTCTTGTGTNCAAAGCTACGTTTCGATAAAAAAAACTTGATCCATTGCAAAAAGCAGCTTCTTGTCTTGCCTCACAGAATATATAGAGGATATAAGCTTCGAAGAAGTTCTGTTGTATCCGCAAGCGTAAGAAACGTGAAAACTGTATCAGTGGCTAAGTAACACAATTATAAAAAAAATTAAATCCACGGAAAGCTGTTCAATCTTTCAATCATAAATTTTTCGCCAAGCAGAAAAACAAAAATTTCGGTCCATATTCTCACTCTTTCATGAGAAACACAAAAAACGGCCTCTGTTTTTAGAAGAAGGTGGCTTCTGGGAAGAGAGAAGTGACAAACCAAAAAATGCCATTATAAACTTTTGAGAACCACTTGAACTTAAATGACCCATAATTAAATGGACATCAAAATAAGATACAATCAATTAAACTCAAAAAGCAATTAAGGGACAGTCGTTCAACCGTATTTCCTTCCACTGATCAGGTGTCTTTTGAACTGCAGTTCCATTCCAACCTGTGGGGATTCAAAAATTATCAGCAAATGATGAAATTTACACTCGCAAAAATCGTTTTCTCTCCATGCATCAAACCAAAAGAAAACTTCATGACCTTTATAATAGCATCAAACATAATTTACGTAAATAAAACAAATCGTCCTTCTTCAGACACGGGTTTCTCCTTTAAAAAAGCATCATGTTGGTGACAATTTGACACGCTCGAAAATCATCCCGCCATGACATGCCAAAAAGGAACAAGACTTTTTCGCTTTAAAAAACTGGATTCCAATCTTGGGCGTTTATTGCGAGTTCGCGACCCTTTCCGAAGCTGACGCATCGCTGCAAGTCCTCGCGTTTATGACACGTTTTCCTGGAGACGAAGTAAACAATCAGCACAATAAGAGTCGTATTTTCCGTCTGGATTTTGTGAGGAAAACAAAAAGAAAAGGCGACCACTTGTCTGTAGAGAGGTGACGAAAGCCTCTTGGCCGAAACTCGAGAAGCATGAATGAATACGTTGCGAAATTCTCGAAAGGCGTCCCAGAGAAACGGGGGCACGAGGAAGTGTTTGGACCAGAAGATAGAACAGCTACCTAAACTTGCGTTGGGTTTCCCCAAACTCACTTGAAATTTCCGTACTCATGCTTGTAATTAGTTGCAAGGAAAGAAAAAAAATGCCCCATATGCTGGATTGATTTATTGATAAACGAGATTTATTTTCTGCTTTTCAGTGTTCGCAAGGTTCAAGAAATGTTCCAGCATCCAAACACACTCCCTCCCTCACCCAAATTCATCCAAACATGGTCCTAAATCGTGAAATAAGCTGTATATGAAAACTGAAAAAAACGAAAGCACATCCCGAAAAGTAAAATTGCACAACTGTTGTAAATGTGTACACTTGCTTCCCTTCCCAATAGTAGAAATAAAAAATTTAGTAATAAAAATGTCAGCAAGCTGAAAAAATAATAGCATATTTTAACGAATGTGAGACAAACTAATTTCCTGAATTTGAGGCTTATGGAAATCTAGGTTCATTTTAAAATCAACTAGCTCTTGCATTTGCGTTGAAATAAAACCCAGAGAAATTAGCATCCAATTAGATTGAAAGGTTTTCTTTGAAAATATGCCGGCTTATGAGATGATCCGGTGATGCGCAATAAATTTCAACATTTATAAAATAAGACTCCCACTTTTTAAATTTTGCGTTAAAAAATCGAGACATCTTCAAATTGCAAGACTATCGCGTCATATAGTGTAAAGGAATAATTTTCTACCGATGACGATAGGCTTAAAACAGGGCATGATTTGAATAATGAGAACTGACCTTGTGAAATGCAAATATGAGAAAACCTCAGCTGGCTACTTATCCCACTCAAAGCGAGAAACTCCAGTTTTTTCGCAATACAAGGTGATTTATGGCTTCCTTTTCTTTACAATTTAGTCCAATTTTCCCCCTCACCTGAAGATTAGAATAGAGGTTCTCGACGATTGCGAGGTGAAGAAACTGTCATCTTATATTCGCTAGAGAAAACTTGTTTTGGGTTTGACCAACTAATGAGTTCAAGTGCATCTCAGAATCTATGACTCATAGATAAGTAAATAATGTGCTGAACAAAAATCAGGCCATCATTACAGTGAGACAGAATGTCATCTCTGATGACCTGTACTTCCGCTTTATTTGCTAGAATTCTCGATGTGGCCTAGATTCTCGCAATTTTCTCCAATCAATTATAATTTTTGGATTCCACCAAAAGGTCGGCGGTATATAGTCACTAATGATGCATTGTCCTGCATTAACGGGTTCTACTCTAAAATGACTTTTGCCTCAATAATTCATTCTCAACCCGGTCAAAGTTCACGTTCTACTCTGTATCATCTGCTTTGCCTTGGTACCGTTTGCGAAGACACGCGAGAAATCTAACGGTCACACACGAGTATTTGTTTCGTTGGACCGTTTTTCTGTTTGATATTCGAAAACTGGGGGATAGTGTCCCTCAACCGGGAATTTAAAATCAATTTTGAACATGTATCCTTTGCAAAAGCGCAACAGGATTGGCGTGATTACCTATTTAAATGAGGATGTCAACCCATCGATTGCTATAGTGGTGTCTTATATTTGGAGTACAGTATACGTGCTGTGTAGCGAAATGAAAATCCAATTTAAAGAGCTTTCTCTTTCAACAGCGAAAACAAAAAACTATTCACGAGCAAAATTATAACTACAGCAATCATTTCTCCCAACTCAACTCACTTGCATAATCTTAATGGAAGCTTTTTTTATTTTTTCGGTGCTTTCGTGCATTCAGGGCAAGGTTGACAGGGTCCAACAACTTCAGGGCACTAAAATAATGAGTGGAACACGTTGACATTTAAAATCGAGAGGTTCTTAAAGGTTTTTATTTCATTTTTTATGAAGCCCTTTCTGTGGTTGATTTATTCAGTGATGTAAAAGCTTTATTTGCTACTTTTCAGAGTTCACAAGGTTCACAAAACTTTTCCACCCCCTCCCCATACAAATCCATCATTCAACACAGTCATGCCTGTCAAAAAATGATTCACTATATAGGCA
This sequence comes from Notodromas monacha, assembly GCA_905338405.1. NCBI lineage: Eukaryota > Metazoa > Arthropoda > Ostracoda > Podocopida > Cyprididae > Notodromas > Notodromas monacha. The sequence goes on along the minus strand of CAJPEX010004516.1, from coordinate 413 downwards.
TTAAAAGGAAATACAATACTTAGCAGTGGATACAAAGGCGTGAAAAATGCATAGCCGTCCCATTTTTTAAGGAAGACAGAAATCACAACACAAGGCAATTACTGAACAAAAATTCAAGCAAAAGGTGTTCCGCCTGTCCACAGATAATTTTTAATTTATTATACAATTTAGAGGGAATCTTTGACACTAAATTATTAAAAGGAAACATTATTTTCTGGCCCTCGAAGATTTAAGAGCGAACCTCTTTTATCAAGTTGTGTGAACTCGGGTCTTTTTTTGTTGCTGCTGTGGCGTTGAGGAAATTTCTCTATGAACCTTAGGGGCAAGAGTATATAGAGAGCAACACGTAGATGGTTGAAATACTGTAGGCTGACGCGGAAGTGATCAGCATCTCGCTTCCGGCGCTGCTCTGG
>CAJPEX010004515.1:1602-21238 GCA_905338405.1 Notodromas monacha | reverse complement strand
CACGAATCCCATCACAGTCAATTTAAATGGATTCAAAAAAGATTCATGTTCCTCTTTCTCATAAGCTGCCGGAGGACTTCTCTTAAAAACGAATAGTTAACCTTGGATAGCCATGGGTTCATGGTATTTTTAATTTATTTTTGCATACAGGCAATGTATACGGGAGAATTTAACCTGGAATCAGAAGATCTGGAAGAACGTACACCTATTGTATTGGAATCCTTCAATGTTTATGCGACAGGAAGACAGAATTATATGCTCAGTGTGGATTTTTTTTTTCAGTAGAAACTTTCTGCACACAGAGGAAAAAAAAGGATTCGCTTCCTTCTTGGGAGGTTCTGGTCAGATCAGATTTATTTTTCTGTGCTTTTTTGCAAAAAAAATATTGTAAAAATATACAAGTTTCGCTGTAGAAGGGTTTACAGGTTTTTTTTTTAAAGTTTGTGCTGTATGGTTTATTGGTCAAGTTATTTGAAGCTTGGAACCGTCGCTTCAAATGTGATTATCCCTCTTCTTGGGTTTTCTGAGTTCTTCTTTGCAGTCAATTTCTTGAGCTCTTTACTTAATCTTCTCCCAATCTCTTTCATGCAGTTTTCGAGTGAATTCAATCAACATGATTAAATTACAAATTTTACTTCAAAAGAGTGAGTCAAAGGTGCATGTGCGCAAATGGTCAACAGAGCAAAAATTGTATGGAAACATCAGAAGCAGGGATATTTTTCTGCAAAAATACCGTATTAGCCATCCATTTTTTTTGCTGACAACCACTCGGATTCCTGCTTCGCCTGGGGGCTGGACTCCGTGGTGCTCATTCAGGCGGAGATCTGGTTTCACCACTGATGCTTGATTAATGTTAACGGGTGCGAGTAATCACGGGTCAAACGTGGCCGAAAAGCCTGCCTCGGGAATGTCAAAAAGAGTATTAAAGGACATTAAGTTCACAATATCGAATCCACGAGGTTTTTTTTTCTTCCAGATTTAATACGTGGTCTAGTTTTTTTTTCTCTATAACTGGAAAAGGATGAATGAATCAACGCTGGGGACGGTTTGGAGCAGTGTTGCCCAACTTAGAACCACATTTTGGAGACGTTGAGTCTTCACGGCTAAAATCGAAGATAATTTTTGNCACAAATTCAATTACTAAAAAATTAAAATGTTTACTTTTCACCAGTAATTTTAAACCAACAGAAGTCTGTTATGTGGATTTAGTCAATTGTGCAGGAGAGAAAACTGTCTCCAGAGGCGGTCTGTTGTGCAGGGGTTGACTTCTAAATCAAACTCCTTCAATTATGATGAACAAATTATCTGCCTTTGCCTGAACAGTCAAAATACCTAAAATGGCCAGACTTAATCCGAATCAATTAACCAAGTCTATCCCTGAAATAATTGCGGCCTTTGGATCCAATAAGACAAAATACCTGTATAATAAGTCAAAATTGTGCCTCCGTTAATCAGATGCACAGCAAATCAAATTCATGCAATTATGATGAAAGAAAATTATCCGCCTTTTCCTGAACAGTCAAAATACCTAAAATGGCCAGACTTGATCCGAATCAATTAACCAAGTCTTTCCTTGAACAAAAATGATAACCTATATGTTATGTGTCTTGATGGATTCCCGGAATAGAGTCAGCGCATAAATTTCACCACTAACGAGGCTTGGCAAGAACAAAGCCTTAATATTCGTGGCCCGATTTTATACGTATACCCGGGTTCGTGGGCGAGGCTGTGCATGGTCGTCATCGCCGTCGCTGTCGCTGTCGTCGCGGGTTGCGACATCCACGCAGAAATGGGTCTTCCAGGTACCTCTCGTCGGCGGAATGCCCTCCCGGATTCCGTTCCTCAATGCTACATATTTCCCCTCGCCTGGACCAAAAAAAAAAAAAAATAATAATAATGCGTCTTTGCATCACTCCCGGGTTTCATTCTTCGTGGTTTCTTCGTTTTTGTCATGTCAAGTTGACCAATGCCTTGGGGGAGGGGGGAGGGTTCCCCAAATATTCTTCCTTCAGTACAGTTAACATGTTTCGTATACGTGTTGACTTTAAAAAAAATGTCCCTTGCTTTTTTAAACCGTATTTTACATTTTACATGGAAAGTGTGTGAACAAAGGAAATTGTGCGAATGTGCGTGATGTTGCGTTATGGTGAAACTATTCAACACTTGAACGACAACTCAATACATATGCTGTTATGAAGAATAAGGGCTCCGACATGCGGACGCCCCAATACAGAAGAATCAATGCAGGGATACAATAACTCAAAAATATGCCCCAAAACCAAGACAATGTCTCCAGATTTGAATTTTTAACAAAAATTTCTTGACCAACAGAAAACATTCTTTTTTCCAAATTTTGAAATTTTTTTCAAAAATTGAGTTTTTATGCAAACAAATATATTGCATTTTTGGCCTTATATGATTTCTCATCAAAGATTCTCTCTAAATTGTTCATTGAACTAAAACTCATACAGAAACAGGCTGAAGACCTTGTGCTTTAAATAAACTTTTACTGCTGCTTTGTCTTCAATATTGGGGATGGCGGATGGGTGTATGCAACATACGTGTAGGATGTCCAGTTTTATTTTGTGGAGTGTGTTCTCTTTTATTTTTGTCATTTGTTTGTGCTTTGTTTCATGCTTTGAAATGATTGAATGTATTTGGGGGAGTTGGGTTGGGTGGGGAGGGGGTTTGGATGCGGGAGTTCTGGTTATTCCTTGTGAATGCTGAAAATTGGCAAATCAAGTTTTCTGTTCATTCATTCATTCAATATATTGCATTATAAATTCATTGTAATTCATAATCCAAAGATATTAATTTTTGGTTCATTTTTTTGAGTTCCTTCAATGATCCAAGCACAATCTAGGAAGATGACTTGTGCTTGTTTTTGTTTTTTTTGCTTTTTAGGCTCCTTTTCATTCAAAAAGATTAGATTATGTGTGGTTTTCTTTTGCACTGTTATTTTCTGTATCTTATTAAAGTTGAGATACTGTAGATTATTTTATTTTATTTTTGGGGGACTTTTTCCAATTTTTGATCAAAAGGAAAACCAATATATTTCCATAGAATTTCAAGGGGAAATTTGATTCTGCATGTGGATGTTCTAACATAGGGACAAGGTCCAAGCACCAATTATGTCCGAATCTTGGGGCCCCGCTGTATAATATTCAAGGGTAAACATATGCATGCATGGCTCCTGTAACTCAGAATTGGACTGGAAGAGATTATTGGGTTCCTGATTTATTGTGTTGTTCAGATTTATGAAAAAAAAAATTTGATTGCATCATGCAATCCATCATAAAACGCAGGGATGCAACTGCTTAGCTTGCATTCCGCCGCCGCATTGTCCATAAAAATATGCGTTGCAGGCAGCAACAACGAAAATGCATGCATCTTTGATTGGCAATTTGCGAATTTCCTGAATTTTCCAGTAATGCTTCGCATGAAACCTAGACGATATCTGCATTCGCTGGTATAGTATATAGCCAGCAATGTTAGCCGTGAGTAATGCCCCGTATCGGATCCCAGACGAGCACTCAGTTGCGCTTCAATGCCCTCTTCATCAGCCGGCATTCTCGTTTCCGTCCACGCATTTCTTCCCCTGAGATTGTTTTCGGAACCAGTGCAGCGTTTCTTTTGTTTTGTTTCTTTTTTCAATATATTATTTTTTTTCCTTTTACTGTGAATCTCTATTGGCTATCTCGATTTGTTACGCAAGGTGCCTGTTCCGGATGCCTGTCTAACGTCGACAGCGAGCGATTTTTGACGCGATCCGTTACAGTGAATCGAATCGTTTCGTATTTTCACGTGGCAGAAATGAAAATGAAGAAAAAGAATGGACTCGTTGGCGTGGCAATCATCTCGCGAATTTATTCAGTAGCCTCAGGTCGATAAGTTATAGATTCGTCCATATGTAATGTAACGGACGATTCGAACTTCCCAATATGACAATACGACGTATTGAAGAAGGACTCATTCATTGCTCAAGCATCTCTGTCACCAAAAGGTAAATAAGACTTTAAGAGCGAATTCAGTTGAACCTCCATAATATTGTACTATGAAACCCTTCTAAGTAAAATACCTCTCAAAGTTTAAGACAACAAAAAACTCACACAAGTTTAGTTTATACAGTGGCCCCCCGCCTAACAGACCTCCCGTGTAAGGGATTTTTGCTGAACAGACCAGCTCTGCAAGCAGTTTTTCCTCCCGCCCAACAGACAAAATCCACCAAACAGACTTATTTTGATTTAAAATTAGTGTTGAAAATTGAAATTTTCAATTTTTATGTAATTGAATTCGTGTAAAGGACTTTTTGTCTAACAGACTTGTCCCTTGCACGAATCAAGTCCGTTAGATGGGGGTTGACTGTACTTTAATTCCTTATATGCATATCCAGAAAATATTAGCTGTTAACCAAACTTCAATTTTTCTCCTGATATCTTGAAGTTTCACAGAGAGAGGTTCTACTGTACTCAAGGAGCATTTGCACAATGTCAAGTGAACAGAAGAATTAATATTGAAAGTGTAATACAGTCAACCCTTGCTTAATGTTTTTAGTTGGTGCAGCGGAAAAAAACGTTAGTTGAAAAAAAGGTTAAGTGAGGTATGTAAGGGATAGTCGTCCCGCGACAATACCCGTTACATAAATTAATAAATTAATATTATTACCGCTACGCAAAAAACCTCGCAACGGGAAATCCTGTTCGAATTTCCCGATTGCGCAATGAAAATCCACCCGTCCATTTTCTAAACTATTTTCTACACAGTCTGTTCGTTCGTCTCGCAGTGTGCACTTCTGTTGCGTTTTGTTGCAAAGTTTCTGATTGTGATTATTTTCGGATCTTGAAAGTTTTTTCTCTCTTGAAATATATTGTTCTGTTTCTCTTTTGGGATTCTGCCGAGAATCCCCTGCCCTGTTCCCGGGCGGATTGTGTCTTATATTCATTTTTCATCTTTTTGCATCTTTGTGATTTACCTTCCATCACAATTTGAAATATATTGTTATGTTTCTCTTTTGGGATTCTGCCGAGAATCCCCTGCCCTGTTCCCGGGCGGATTGTGTCTTATATTCATTTTTCATCTTTTTGCATCTTTGTGATTTACCTTCCATCACAAAATTGGTAGCAGAGCGTGGTTTCTTAAAGATTTGTCCTCTACTTTACAAAATTTAAGAAAGTTCCAGTAATTTTTCCCCAATAACGTAAAAACCAATTTAATTTTAAGGTTTAAGATAAATGTTAACGTCAACATCAAACTATATTTCGATACGCGAAAAGTGCCTCAAAGGGTTACGAATCATCCATCATCATGACTCGCCGTCCAGGGAGGCCCAAGAATGCTACAGCACCGGGTACCGTGAGTAACTTAAATGCGGAACAGCAACAACCCAACAATGATGTTTCGATCCCACAAGAAAACTAAGAGCAAGCTGTAGTTATTAATGAAGTAGAAGTACCTAACTCCGAAATAGAACCAATAGAACCCTTGTTTGATGATGATGATGAGATCATGGCCGACCCCATGCCAGAAGATAACGCTCCAAACAAACCAGCTTCTGTCCCACAACACAACGCAATATCGAATATCGCCGTCGGACTTAAACAAATAATCGTCACTATTATACTAAGGATAGCCCAGCTAATTAGAATCGCTGATAGATTACACCCAACGCCTGGCAACGATTCAAAGAACCAAGAATACGGAAAGCTACAAAGAGATTTTACCGAACTGCTTACCTTATTGGCAACGGCGGAAAAGGACGGTATTGATCAGGTTAATCGGACTAAAATACTCCAATTGCAAAAGGAATTAACAAACATTGCAGTTACCCCCTTGGATGAGTTAGTCGACAATTGGCCCAACATCCATCCCTCATCGCAAGTAATCTTAGAGATTGAACTCCCAATATCATTGAATCCCCGTCAGAATATTAACACTCAAGCGCCATCTGTTAGCGATATTCATCTGAATCACTCTAATGCTCCCTTATTCACTCGGCAATCCTTTCAACATAATGTTACGCATCTGTCGTCATCGCATAATACACACAAAGATGGAGTTTCCTCCACTGCAACTAAAGCCAATAAAATGAAATTTTTAGGCATAAACCCAAAGGACACTAAGAATACTTTGAAGGAAGAACTAAAAAACTATGGGACCGGATCCCCTATTGATTTGGGGAATCAAGGATCTACTGCCTTTGCTAAAAACTACCATGACTCGCTCCAGTCCTCCTTCACTAAGTTTAGTGGTGAACCCGATGAAGAACAAACTTTCGAAAGGGTTTGGACTCAGTTTTGACATATTCACAAAGCCCCAAAGGCCCAAATCAAACCTAGAGAGAGAATCAATCTATTTCTAATGCATTTCGAAGGTAAGGCTAAAAAGACGTGCTCTCAATATCAAGGAAGAAACACTGATAATGATTATCTTGGTATGTTACAAACAATGTTTGATAAGTATGGTAATGTTAATTTGTTGAGAGACCAATTGATCAAAGAAATTGAACAACTTCCCCGTCCCAATGGGTCCTATGAAGAAGCCGGAGCTTATCTTGAAGAAGTCCTAGAGCGATTCATTTGTCTGAACAATATTTGTATGACCCCCAAAGAAACACAACAACAAATTTGGCCATCTGTTATCGACCACCTTAAACACGATACCTTTCTTGATACCCTGGCAAACTCCATATCTTTAGCAGATGATGTCACTGACGAAACCCTGGATGAATGGGAAGAACTTCCTGAAAGTTGCTATCGATGGTTGATTAGTTACTTCCTAGACGCATCCAGAACCCAGCCAGGAACCAATGAATATAATGAAAAGTTATTGTCCTTTAAGATTTCCGAGAAAATTATAGATAAACCTAATAAAGGTGTCGAAAAGAAAAAGGAACCTGAAGTCATTACGGTACCCACTACTCAAGAGTCTCCACAACAAAACAATCTTGTTCCTGTATTCCAACAACCCACGACATCAGCTAATCAAAATTTAACAGGAATAGCACCTAGGCAATTTTTGCAAGGAAACACACAAGGATGGTCCTCAAATCCCAGACCATGTCTGTATTGTAGAGGGAATCACAGTTTATTCGATTGTCCCAAAACCATTGATGAGAAACGGAAGGTTCTAGGTAATCAAATGCGCTGTCATAATTGCCTGCGAACTGGCCATCGTTCATATACCTGTCCCCTCCAAACTAATTGTAAAAAAATGTAACCAAAGACATCACACATCTATCTGCGACTCCAATAGATCTCAATACAATCAACGAAACAATAGTAGACAGGATAACCAATTTCACCCATATCAAAATAGGAACAGATCCCAAAATTCCCAATCACAACAACAAGTAGATATGTCCACCTTGGATAAGGCATTACAAGAAGTTCAAAATTTTCAATTATCCATACTTCCCATCCAACGTTTCTTTGCCATGGGCTTCCAGCAAAATAACCCAGGAGGATCTGGGCAATCTCAGGAAAACCCCACTATTCCAAACTTGTCTCAATTGTCAATACAGCCCCCAGCGGCAAGACCAGCCATAGAAGGCATTCAATCTGAACCCAGACAGGAGAATCAACCCAATTTATGACTAGAAGTGGTTCAAATAAAAGCATATCCAATATCTAGTATTTCTTCTACCTTTTTGGAGTCCACAGAAGCCATTCATGCAGATACTGGACGAAATATATATATACTACTTGACTCCGGAGCACAGATCAATTTGATCACTAAACGACTCGTGGAAGAATTAGGATTGAAGGAATTTAAAACAAAGCGTAATTATACAATCATGGGTGTCAACAACGAAGGTCTTGGACTCCAATCCTGCTCTTATGTTGAATTATCACTGAAATCTAGAACCAACGAAAATTTTCAACTAAAGACTCATGCCGTTGTAGCCCCCCTTAAAAATAGCTGGAAGGGAAAGAACCCAACATCCCTACAACACTTTAGCGTAAATGTTAATCAACTTGCTGACCCTCGAATTTTCGAAAAAAATCACATCACCTTTGACTTGGTGCTGGGGGGCAGAGACTTAATCCCAATCTTTAACGTACCAAAGCCCACCATGTATCGTACAGATGTGTTTCAGCTCATGAGTACTAACTTTGGATTCGTACCAAGAGGAACACCAGATATACCACAATGTGAGACCCATAAACCCGAAACCACCTTTCATACCTATTTGTCCCAAGGTGTTGAGACGGTAGAAGACGAGATATTGAATGCAAAAATACTCCAAAACATGGAATTAGATAATCTGCTCTACAGAGAACCACGAGATGAAGTGATTGATGAAAAGGCAGCCTATGAGGAATATATGACTAAACTTAAAATCATTGACGGCAGAATTGTAGCTCCCCTCCCCAAACGAGAGTGCTTCGAGAAACACTGTAACCCCAATTTAAAAATGGGTGAAGCTTGTATAAAAGGCGTAATAAGAACACTAGAAAAGGGAGACCGCCTGTCGGAGGAATACAAAAAATTCATACAAGAATGGATCGATAACGGAGTCATCACACCAGTTGAACTTCATGATTTGTATAATAGAAACCGACCCTTTACCAAATTACCACACCACGGAGTAGAAAAACCAAATAGTACGTCCACCCCCTTGCGAGTTGTTATTGCCGGAAACGCCGCTGATAGAAATAAAGCAGCATGTAACGATATTTTCGAAACCGGTCCAAAAATACTACCAGATCTCGTTAGTATTCTCCTCCGAATGCGTTTTGCCGACTGCATAGGAATAGCTGACGTTAAGAAAGCGTTCGCACAAGTACAACTTGAAGAGCAGGATCAATGGGTATTGATTATTAGATGGCCTGAGAAACAAACAGATGGAAGCTACTCCTTCAAATTCTTTCGATTCTTACGTCTGCCTTGGGGAATAAATTGTGCCCCATTCATTTTGAATGCTTGTATCAGATTTGTATATTGGAATGCTGTCAAAACTGGAATATTATGTAAGGAAGCCGAAGAAGAATTATCTAATAACACATATGTAGATGACGTTCTTGTCACCGGAAATACACAGCAGGAAGTTCAACAAAAGTTAGACATGGCCTGTGAGGCATTAAAACAGGGGGGCTTCATCTTGACAAAGTTCAAACTGTCGGGAAAAACTGATGAGGAAAAGGAAGAAAGGGAAACATTTAAAATCTTGGGAACCTCATATGATCCTAATGATGACACAATAGCAGCATCTATCGACAAGCTCATGAATTTCAGCAAATTCTCACAACTGAGTCGACGTCAAGCCACCGCTATTTTAGCAAAATTGTTCGACCTCCTAGGATTAAACACTCCCTTCCACACCCAATCCAAATTGAGTCTGAGAAAGTATCTTAATGACAACCCAAAAGCAGATTGGAACTCTAAATTGACAGAAGATGAAAGTAATGTATTCCAAAAAATAGCCCTAGACTCAATAGAAGCCTCCAAATTAAAATATCCTCGAGCGCTTAAAGTAAAAAACAAAATCCAAGGTGAGCTCCACGCCTTTTCAGACGCAAGCGGCTCCGCCACCGCAGCAGCCATATACTATGTATCTCGAAGTAATGAAGAGACAAAGGTAAGCCTAGTGTGGGCAAAATCCAGGTTAGTTCCTCAAACCGAAAAAAAGAAAGAAAACAAAGAAATACGAATAGGGAAATCAAAAAAGCCCAAGACCCCACGAAAAAAGGACGAAACTCTAAAAATAAACCGTATCCTGCTTGGCCATCGAAATCATGAAAATTGTTAAGAAATCCCAAAAATTTATCAATTGTGACATATACTACTGGACAGACTCTATGGTAACCCTTAACTGGATATACGCATCAAGCAATATCACCCCTCTATTCGTACAATCTAGAGTAAAAACCATTTTAGAAGAGTCTGATAAAACTCAATGGCGTCATGTCCCAGGTGTAGATAACCCCGCAGATATAGCATCTCGAGGATGTCCAATCAAACAGCTCAAAGACAACACGTTATGGAGAAACGGTCTGATATGGCTTACAACTAAGAGTGAATGGCCAGAATCCAGAATGTCCGTTCTTACCTCACTAGATTCTACTAAAGAACATGAAGAACTTAAGATACAGCAAGAACTCCATACTATCCAGAAAATGTTCACAGGAATCTTCAAATGGGATGGTATCATTAGGAGAATAGCCGCTTGGAAAAGATACATTGTATTCATGCCAATTTTAATAGCAGCCGGATTTTTCAAGCATAGAACTCTGAAGCAGAAAAGAAAGAAAATCGATTTCGGACCCCTTCAAGAAGCATTTAGTGTTAACAAATACAACAAAGCCGAAACTCAAGCTATCAGAATTATACAGAAAAGCTATGCATATAAAGAGTGGAAGATCTTAAAAAACGGAAAAACACTACCAGAAAAACCGGATCTACATTGGGATAAGACCAATCAATATATCATCTCCTTGAGTAGACAAGAAATAGACCTCAAAACACAAATACCTAAAGATGATCCCGTACGACAAACCCTTATTTATCTACCAGTCCCTAGAAAAACGTGTCACGCTAGACTCATAAAAGCCTTAATATTATCAATCCACCGAAAAAATGGACACTGCTCAGCTAATCGAATCCTGACAATATTGTCTGAAACCTATTGGGCTCCAGGTGTAAGAAACATTGCAAAACAAGTCCAAAGAGAATGCATTCATTGCCGACGTTTTGATGCAAAACCATATGACGTCCCTATTGCACCACTACCTGACTTCCGTTACGAAGGTTCCATACCATTTCAAAAGGTAGGCATAGACTTTGTTGGTCCATTTGAAACGTTAAATTATGATAAAAATAACCGCAATATTCACCATGCAAAACAGAAAAGAGATATCCCACGCAAGAAAGGAAGCAAAATCATCGACAAAATAGAACCTATGAAGCTATCCTTATGTGTATTCTCATGTACCCTCACACGAGCTATCCACATAGAACCCGTCAGCAATGTTACGTTAGAATCATTCATTGGCGCATTTGAGACATTTTGTTTCCGTAGACATATCACCCCCGAAAAAATTGTATCAGACAACGCAGCCACATTCAGAAGCGCCTGGCCAAAATTTCTAGAAGCCAATAAACAACAAATACGGAAAAAATACAAACGAATTAGATGGTTTTTTAATGCAGCCCGTGCCCCTTGGTGGGGAGGATTTTATGAAAGGCAAATGCGAACAATAAAAGATGTCCTAGCCAGATCCTTTAAGGGAATTCCATTTAGTAATACAAATACGTTATTATCTGCAATAGCTTGGGTAGAGAATTGCATTAACTCCAGACCCCTAACATACATAGCATCAGACAGAGAAGCTCCTATGATTATCTCCCCATCCATGTTTTTACACTCACATCTAGCCGACTGGAACTCGAATTCCCTTCATTATGGTCCACCACCCCTACAGTTCCTTGATCTAGACGAAAAGGGCCAATACACCAAGAAAACCCTATATAGGATCAAAATCATTGAAAAACTTTGGACAGCATACTACAACTCTTACATAAAGACTCTTAGAAAGTACCCATACAAATTGAAAGACTCAGATTTTCCTCCAAAGGAAGGCGATATTGCACTCTTAATAAACCAATCATTCAAAAGGAACAATCCATTTGAAAAACTAAAATGGAAGTTATGTCGTATTATCAAACTGAATGTTAGCCCCCGTGATAGTCAAATCCGATCTGTGGACATACTCACCACATTTATCGATGACGAAGGCAACTGCATACAGAAAATACTTACCAATCAATCTATTCGAAATTTAGTGCCCCTGGAAATGGAAATTCCCCAACAATCAGAAGAATTTCATACAAAAATAAATATGATTAGAATTGCAGAAGAAATCATACAATCAAAATAACTCAAATCATTTCATTCTTGACGAAAATCATTTATACAATGGAGATCCGATGGGACTACATCAACATAACGGTTCACACATCCCTCATACCTCTACCTTCCATCCTCCTTGTATCCCAAACAAAATCTCTTCAGCACAAACTTAAACGGATACATAAGATCATTAACAACTTATTTTCTCCTTCATACTCGAAAACGAAACCTACCCAACAAAGTTAAAGTAACTGCCCCACGGAAAGCTCCTTATCCAACGAAAAAATTCGAAATCACCCATCATCCCACGAATTTGCAAGAGAACACTCCCGGAACAGTACGTACATCATTCAACTCATTATACACCCTCCCAGCGTGGCCCACAGTCCAAACTCCACTAATGTTACGATGAACCACAATTTGATATTCCTTCAGACCAACGACCTGAACAATGTCCCCAACTTCCACAGTTCTTGTACCAATCCGAGTAGATAAGGCCACCTCCGTTGTAAAGCACTCCTCGTAGTCGTATCTGCCACAGTTTGTGCTGAAAGAATGAATAATATGATTAATCCGCCTTAATAAATCAACTTCCTAACATACCTATCAGTTGACAGTAATGGACCCACGCAATTCTCAATAAGCCCAAACGAACCCGAATGTTGATGTGCAACATCAGGAGCAATACCAGGCATAATGTTCCCGTCAACTAGCCAGACAGGACAGCCCCCAGAACATATCCTTCCATCCTTTTTATTATACCCAGCAAGATATCGAATTCCATAGCGACGACGGCATTCCGCATATAACCGTTTCTGTCCTCCGGTTCAAAACGCGTTATGTGAAAAACACGCGAGATCTCATCTATAATATAAGATCAACAACCACACTACCCCATATAATAACAGTATAACTAAAAAAAAAAAAAAAGAGGAGAAGGTAAAACTAACCGTCCGTCAATACATCATCCCTTAGAGAACCAGCTGATGAAAGCAACACCTCCTCTTGTTGACCAGACCCAGAGCACTCTTCATCAAATCAAACAAGCGCACCAGTCAGTGATTCCACGTAGTCAAGCACAATTACCGAAACCTGATTTGTTGACATGGTTTTTGCTTCCCACTCCAGGATCAACTTGTCTTTAGGACCAACAACAAACTCAACATCGCGGAAACTGACGAACTTCAGATCTCCTAGAATATCGAAAAGATAACACCATTCACTTTTTTTTTTCATCCTCTATTCCGATCTTGACTTTCCACATTCAAAAGAAAGTAGCAGCTGACAACATACCTTGTAGTTTTTCCACATACGAGTCACCAGCAGCGAAATAACGTCTTCCAGGTCCAAGCGCGTCATTCAATTCAGCCAGGTCCCTCACTAAGATCTTATCAAAGGCAATCTTCAAAGCCTGCTCCGAGTTACGTTGTAGAATCTCAGCTTGTCGTAATCTTTCCTTCTCCACGTCAATTTTCTCACGTAAGACTCCCTCGGTTCCTTTGAGCAACGCACACTCCTCCCCCATCTCCATAATCCGAGATCTTTTGGCACGCAATTCACGCTCGATACCACGCAGCTCCGAGTCGGCAACGTAATCGCTCTGAATTAGCTAAAAATCATAAGGTATGATTAGTGGAGATTGAACGTATGGAACGAGATGAATTAGCATCTTAGAAAAGCTCATATTTTAGCATCTTGGAAAAGCTCATATTTTAGCATCTTGGAAAAGCTCATATTTTAGCATCTTAGAAAAGCTTATACTTGAGCATCTCAGATAAGTTCATATTTTAGCATATTAGAAAGCTTAACCCTAAATGACTGATCATGGTGTAGAAGATGTACCTTGATGAATCTCTCCAAACGCCGTTGTTGTTCTCCGGATAAGGTTCGCACGAGATTCGTCAGCTCATTGGCGATATCATTCTTTAATGACGAATCAACCCTCTCAGCCTTTTCTACAGCCTCTAACCGACGTTTTGGACGAGCAGGAAAATCAAGGACCTTCATTTTCTCCAACAACTCGTGTAGATCGTCTGTCATGAAGACAAGAGGCGTTTCAAGTTGGAAATCCACGAAAACTTTCATCACTCAACACGTACCAGACATGCTCTTCATTGCCGCACTCTTCTCGAGCTTCTTCTTGGTTGGATCTCCACTGCCACCTTCGGCCATCACGAACGTTGACTTGATCCTCGCGATCTCACGAAATCTTCCTTCTCTCGCACGCAATCTGTTTCAATCACTACTCGTACTTTTGACGCACCGCGAATTTGTGAATGCCTTGAAAATATGACAAAAATTGTTTATGAGAAGTATGAGGCAGAGCAACCTCATTCCACGCATTTCCTACCATGAAAATTAATGATTTATAGAATACTTCAAGCATTTTAGAAAAGCTTACTTCGTTGATTCGAGCATTTTAGAAAAGCTTCATTAGTTTACTCTAGCATATTACGAAAGCTTAATTCTTCTATCTTAGCATATTTTGAAAAGCATGACTATTTTTAGCATTTTTAGAAAGCCTACGTTGCTTATTTTTTAGCATATTACAAAGCATACTCAGCACTCGTTTTCCATTATTTTTTATACTTCTCTACCGTTACCAAACCTTAATCAGCATTTTAGAAAATCCTAATTTGTCACTACACGCTTGTATTATCGTTCATTTAACCAAATCACAGCATCTTAGCAAAGCTTAAAATAACGATTTTGATTCCGCATATTAGAAAGCTTAGCACTATTAGAAAGCGTAACACTAAAAAAAAAACTCGCGAAACTTGTTCATCTTCACTTGTCGTCCTGTCTTGAACTGGCCACTCCAGACATGACGACTTCTATGGGAACATCTTCTTTCCACTTTCGCACTTCAGATAGCATCCATCTTCAAACTTTCACTTTTTTCGAGTACCCCACACATACATAGAACTTTCAAGAATTTCTCTTTCCGCGCGGTCCGTCTATCCTTCCACATTGGGACTGCGACATCTGTCCGTTTGAAGATGCCGTAGTCCCAAGGGGGGTTTTGTAAGGGATAGTCGTCCCGCGACAATACCCGTTACATAAATTAATATTATTACCGCTAAGCAAAAAACCTCGCAACGGGAAATCCTGTTCGGATTTCCCGATTGCGCAATGAAAATCCACCCGTCCATTTTCTAAACTATTTTCTACACAGTCTGTTTGTTTGTCTCGCAGTGTGCACTTCTGTTGCATTTTGTTGCAAAGTTTCTGATTGTGATTATTTTCGGATCTTGAAAGTTTTTTCTCTCTTGAAATATATTGTTCTGTTTCTCTTTTGGGATTCTGCCGAGAATCCCCTGCCCTGTTCCCGGGCGGATTGTGTCTTATATTCATTTTTCATCTTTTTGCATCTTTGTGATTTACCTTCCATCACAAGGTAGTCTCTCCCTTAAGATATAAGGGAGAAACGTTTAGTTGGTGTTGGGCAAAATTTTCCAAAGGTAAAATTCAGAAAAAAATTAATCAAAGAGTGTGTTCCAACAACTGAATGTGAGATTCACATTGCATGCATCCCAAACATTTGAGATGCATTGTTTGGGATGCATGCAATGTGAATTTCTGCATGTGTCCCAAACATTTGGGATGCATTGTTTGGGATGCATGCAATGTGAATTTCTGCACATCTTACAAAACTTGAAAAAACAACACAAACACCCATCTGCAGCAGTCTAAAAAGCATTTTGTGCTGAAATGTCTTGGAGGGAGGGAGGGAGATGTCTGCATTGATCACGCGGTGCTGCACAACGGTGGAACATTGTGCGGATTTCTGAATGTTAAGCAAACGGACTTTTGGGCATAAGACCCAGAACCTTAAGCAAAAAAATGTTAAGCAAATGGAATGTTAAGCAAGGGTTGACTGTAATCAGATCAATTATAGCATGGCTGCCTTCCTTATTTAATCCAAGGAGCCTAGCAGTGTAATAGGGAAAAAATTGCAGTTTTTTTTAATCTCATGCAGATTATTTGCAATGCATTCAAAAGTTGTTCTTACGCAGTCGAAGTACTTTATTACACCGTACTTTGAAAAGAATGTGAGCGCATTACCTGAAAAACTGGGCTTTTACATTTATAACATGTTCTCGTAAAAGCACTTTTTGGCTGAAAATGGCTGATTTCCCGCATTTATTTGTAACTCCTTTTTATCTAATGCTTTTTTTTCACATTCATCCTACATCATATAAGATACCATGACCTAATGAATTCACCTTATATAACTAACATCAAGCAACTTCCCCGATATGCTAAGAAGGTGTATCTATCCTTACGTAATGCTTAAAACTTGCCTGATGAATAAATTTATGAAACCCAATGCATTTTTCATACCTTGTCAAATTAATCACGCCCATACGCATATACACCTCATGTAACCAAACAGATGCTGCTTAAAAGTCCCAAATGAGTAACCATTCCTAACCTTATTTGTAACCTTACATACTGAAATCTGACCAAAACGATTCCCACTGCAATTGTTCAATGAAACCGAACTGATCAACTTCTTTAAATATGAACGAGCCTAAAATTTCGAAACTTACTCGTTGATGCATTCTCTTCTGAAAAATGATCTCTTGATATTCTCCCCGACTAACCAGCAGTCTTTAACGCAGGAAAGATTGCTTTTGCTATTTGAAAGGTATAAAATTTGCATTTCAGCCCAAGATTGGCGCCAGGAAGTACCACGTACCAGAAATTATTTCTGGTGATTGTGAGCTATCCGGGTTTTCACTGATGCCCTCTCCATAGATTTTAGAGCTGCAAAAATAATAGACAGCAGACAACGAGTCAAGATTGGCGCCAGGAAGTACCACGTACCAGAAATTATTTCTGGTGATTGTGAGCTATCCGGGTTTTCACTGATGCCCTCTCCATAGATTTTAGAGCTGCAAAAATAATAGACAGCAGACAACGAGCCATAAAACATGATTACAAACACGAGGCGGATTTTCTCGAGCACTTTGAATACAATTTTATGATTTCATAAAATGTTATACGCAGTTTCAATTTGTCTTCGGTCGCATGGTTCCTTCTTAATATTCGACTGGTCGCGATTGAAACTGCCGCAAATACGGTTTTGTTGAGATCGTGTGCGATCATTTCAAAGCGATGGAAGGTTTTGTAGAAGAAAACGCGAGTGGAGCAATTTTTCCGTCATTTTCCAAACAGTATTCGACAAATATTAAACAGCATTTATCATATTATTTTTTTAAAGCTTCGTCGTCTGGTGCTGAACTTATTCAGCTTTCTCGCTGGAAATCGAATTAACCAACAGTTCCCGTTGGAAAACGCGATTTGAAATCGAACCATAAAACTTTTGATCTTGATCGAAATCTGATTCCTTGGGAAATGACTCTGGAAATCATTTCTCTCCCAAATAAGTCCGTAGTTTCCTGGGATTTCAACCGCAGATTTTTAATTTCCCGGAGGATTTAATTTTGCAAGGGCTGTGGAATATTCATTCAAAGGGAGTTTGCTTGTGCAGCAATTTGTATGTAACGCACTGTATTTTCAAGTTCCTTGATACTTTCTATTCCGACGACTAAGAGTCGGACAGATTCTCTTCTATATAAAGATTCAGATCGCAGTGGTGCAATGAACTCATTAAATGCCGATAATTACCATCACCCAGCCGCGTCAATTTGTCAAATGGTGATGAAGATCGGTATACACTCAAGTTAAAAATCATCGCTCGCACGAAATCCCAAAAGAGTTTCTCGAAATCAATGAAAATGAAATAATAATAAAAAAAGAACATGAAATTCAAGCATTTATTTGCGTATTTTAATACAGTGCAGTTACAGTTCTACCTATGGCATGAATTTAACCTTATTTGTGAACTCTTTCATGCCGTGAAAACCCGCCCAATATTTAAATCAATAGGCGTTGGTACCTCACGAAAATATCAACAAATTTAAAGGAGTCTAGTGATTGCGATTCTGTAAGTTACGAAACTGAGAAATGGGCCATGGAAGCTGGATTATCCACACAAAAAAAACATAAAATGCAAACAATTAATCGTGCATTTTATCAATAGCAACATTCCTTGCTTTCATAAGAATTTGACATTATTTGTGAACTCGTTTACGTCGTGAAAAGGTTCGCTATTTTTTAATTGATCGGTGTTGGTACCTCACGAAAGTTGAAACAAAATTTAAAGGAGTTGTGCTGTGACTGCGAATCTGTAATTTAAATAGGTCAAATGTATCACATGAGATAAAAAAAAAGCCACAAACCCCGCCCCCCCCCCCCCCCCNATGAGAAAAAAAAAAACCCACAAACCCCCCCCCCCCCCCCCCCAAAAAAAGGAAATGTTTCTTCGTACATTTTAAATGTACTTGCATTCCTATGTATTGCATAAATTCGACATAATTTGTGAATTCGTTCGTGTCATGAAACCCCGCCAAATATTTTAATTGATTGGCGTTGGTGCCTCACGAAAATAGCAACAAATTTAATGAAGTTCAGTGATGGTGATTCTGTAAGTTAAAAAAACTCAAAGATGAGTCACATACGGCTAGAATATCCACAAAAAAACCATGAAATGCACGCATTTAGCAAGCATTTTAATATTAGCATTCTTAGCTATGGCGTGACTTGGACATTGTATTTGTGAGCCATTTTATTTCGTGGAAACCCGCACAATATTTCAATTACAGTCGAGCCTTTCCAAGTTGAATTTCTAGGGGCCAGGAAAAAATTCAACTTAGTGAGGTTTTGACCTGGGGAGTTTTCTAGTAAAGGAAACAAACATTTTTGCTGTGAGGGAAAGTAAAAATTGTGGGGGATTATAGATTTCTGGGCCTAATCTTGCTTCTTATAAGTTTACAGGTTGCTGAACTTGGAGGCAGGGACTCATTTGTTCAATTAGTCTTTCACTTCATTTCAAGCTGCATAAAATCATTTATTTTATTGATTTTCTCTTTCATATTTCAAGGAAATAATAATCGAAAGTCCTCAGAAAATTTGACTCACATAGGTTTGAGAGAAAAATACTTCAAGTTAGAAAGGTTTTTACTGTAGTGTATTGTTTCTAAGGGAATCCAGACAGGGACTTGAAAAACATTTGAGTTAGGGACAGGGTATTCAAATTAGGGAGGTTTGACTTAGCAAGGTTCAACTGTAATTGGCATTGGTGCCTCACTTAAATAGCGAAAAATTATATGGGACGAGTTTAGAGAGTCAGATTCTGTAATTTAAAAAGCTCAAAAATGCCTTTTTATCTTTGCAGATGAGCCAGTCTAGAAAATATCTGCTGCGACTCTCAATTGTACAATGCTCAGTTTCCCCGAGGCGCTCAGTTGGGCAGTTAAAAATCAGTCATCAGCCAGCATGTCAACCACCGTCCGAAATAATCGCGGACAAATGAGCCCTCGTATCGACAACCATCAGGAGATGGCATCATCAAGACGGAACCCGGCCTGATGAGGAAGCAGTTCATTGACGGAAAAATCCGGAAGAGAATCGTCTTGAACCGGAAACACTAGCCAAGTGAGATGCACTCCCAAGCTGTACTTGTATGACAGCTTTCTCAAAGGAATAGACGACGAACTGTTGTTGAGACACGGACTAGGTAATCAGTGTTTTCTCGGAACCGACGAATAGCCCAGAACAGGTCAATTATCTTTCAAAATTTCCAGATCTATTCATCACATATCTATGAAGGAAAAGCTACACGACTGCAGTACTTCACAGTCTTTGACAAGTTCTTTTACTATTTCTGAATACTGTACTTTTAATCAGCCTTATACGGTAAAATATAATTATTTAAACCTG